>JANHFM010005632.1:5686-16581 GCA_032468115.1 Grayia smithii | reverse complement strand
GTGTGTGTGTGTGTGTAAAGTGTGAAAGTTGGTTTTTGAGCTTTTTTGTAGGTCAAAAAAGGGCAAAGAAGTGACGTTGACTTGGCCATGACCACCTGGTCGTGGTAGTAATAACTACCATGTGTCTGGACATTTTAATTGAAGAACGCCTTAGGACAAAGGGATGAAAGAATTAAGAATGTGGGTGGGATAAATTTGTGGCCATCTCATTATGAATTACTTTTCACATTTTTAGAGTGTACCTAGATGTATTAATAGGAACGAAACAGGAAACCTAGAGGGCTTGGTTTCTGATCTAATTGCCTTATATTAGTTTAATTATCACAATTATCCTCAAAAGATTTTAGAGGTTATCATTAGTGAAAGGATGTGAATTGTCTGTGAGAGATTCCGAGTCCTGTGCTTTTACAGCTAGTTCTTAAAACATCCTTGAAATACATGGTGTTAATATCTGCTTAATTTATATCCCTGTAAATTAAAACAAAGCCCCTATTATTGTGAGGATGTGCAGATCAATGCCAATCTGATACTAATCAACATTTTAGAAGTATTTCTTAAACTGCTCTTAATTATTGTAAATATTGCTTTATTACATATTGTGTGATTCCTCCTTGGAGTTTATATTTTTGTACACCATAGAGAAACATTGAAATATTCTTAATAATAACTGGTACAAATTTCAATCCACATCATAGTGGCAGCACATTGTTTCTATCAACAAAGGGGAACCTGTCCCTCTATGTGTTGTCAAACCACAATGCCCAGCCATTCTGGAAATGTGGTTAATGGTGGAAAGTTCATTGCTGTGCAGCATTAAGATCTTATAAGGCATTCTATAACTGGGTATCCAAATGTATTATATTCAATTGAATGCCCTTATGGCATTTTTGCAGACCTCCAGTTTAATGTATGATGAATTATAGAGAAACTGCTGTAGATGTTAGAGATGAAGTTCCTCTGCTTGACCATATTTCAATTTTCAGGAGGAGAGAGAGGGAAAGGTAGAAAGTTATCATATTCCCAAAATACCCCTAAGTTTTTGCTGAAAAGCTTAGATGGAGACTTAGCCTCAGACATAGATTGATTTGGAGATCATTGTTCCAGATCTGCTGCTTAAGAAGATTTCTGACACTTTTGAAGTCTAATAGGCAAGAGGGGAAATGAGGGAACCAAGCTGACTTAAATTTGTTTTTCAAGAACCATGAGGAAAATATTAAACAAAAAACATTTCAAGAACCATGGGGAAAATATTAAACAAAGCTCTAGCATCCCTAGATATCAAGGCCATCTCAAATGTAGAGTGGTGATTTCTATACATCTTGGAAATGCAAGAATAGTCTTAATAAATTTGAGCTTGAATTGTTTCAAGGACGTCAAGCTTTCTAAACTTACTGACCTAGACATTGGGAGACACTGAGAGACACCTATGCTTCTAAGATCTTGTAAATTTCAGGGGTGAAGTGAGTTCCCTTCAAACAGAAAACTTCAGGAGACCTGAGAAGCTGAACTCAGCAACACTTGACAAGTATAAAAAATATTGTCTCCAAGATAAAGCAAGGTCTGAAACAGCATTCCAAGTCTCCTGAAATTTTTATTGTGGGGAGGAAGCAGTTGTTTATTTAATTGCTATCTTGCATTTCTTTTCCTACAGCTTATGTTTCTGAAACAATCATTTTCAAAGGTAACTATTATTTCTTTATTTCTCATTCTTTTCAAGGAAGTTATCTGGACAACTACAGGTGTTGACTTGAGTGATTTTTCAGCATGCTAAATGTTCAGTGACCTTGTACCTTCCCTTATTGGTGGCATTATCAGTGAATCCAATAAATGCTTTGCTAAAAAGATAGTGACTAAATATCAAAATGATAGTGGTGTGATGATATTGATGATGGTGGTGGTGATGATATCAAAAGATGTTAATCCACCTAGAGGGGTGAGTTAGCTCTTTCCTCTCTTCTATAATTCCAGTTGAAATTATCTTCTCCCTAAAATTTATTTTTTTAAATACCAATGTTATTTCTAATGATGCAATCAGTGGCATGCTATCTTGGCCTTGAGCTTTTCTTATTGTAGTTTTAAATAACCACAAGAGACACTTTTCAGAACATAGGGGTCACACCTTAAACATTCCATTCTCGGAATTGTCTCCTGTTAAGAAAGTGCCAGACACAAATGTCAGAGTTGGCATAGAGGAGTGTTCTAAGGAACAACCTTTTCAGTTAAGATCTACTAAAAGTTTCTCTTCAGCAGGCATTATTTTTACTGAGTAAGGAATGCAATCTGTTACGGTGATTCATAGGAACACAATAATAATCATCTATCAAGTAACCTGAATTGAATACTAATTGTTGAGCTTAATATTAATTTCTAGTCATTTAAATTATGTTTATCTTTTGATATTCCTTGTTGGTAGGATCATGTTTCCAAACTCGAAACCCTTATTAGAGCACCACATTGTACAGCCTAAAATTGCTCTTCCACTTCACTAACGTCCAAGGCAGAAAAAACAACAACAATTTATCCAAAATAATGATATATAGCACATAAAACTGAAACACACTGTTTTAATCCTATAAGAATCAATGATTCCCACAGAAGCACTACAACGATGAAAGAAATGAAAGCCACCTTGTTACAATTCATTCATAGTTTAAATGCTTTGTGACTACACATTTTGAGTATGTGTTGTCTCTTTTGTAGGACAAATTATAACATTGAAATAAAGTTTTTTCAGTCTCGGAAATGATCCACCAAAAAGCAGTATGCATGCATAAATGTATATTTATTTCTAATTCTCTCAACAGTTGGACTCAATTTAGTAATCCCTACTTTGCTTTGTTGATTTCAGTGGCTTTGTTGTAAGACCATAATGTAAATTGTATGCATGATTAAGGAATGAATAAAGAATTAAAATTTAATCCATGCATGGTAGACACTCAGTTGTATTCTAGTTTCATTCTGACAGAAAAGAATACCGGTATTTGTAGTTCTTGGTGCTCTCTGAGAATGGTTATTCTCTTGCAGGAACTTGGTTACCAAATTAGGTAACATCATCAGTTTTTTACACTGATAAATTGTGTGTGCCAGTAATCTATACAGCTAAACTGTGGTCAGGATATATATGAAAATTCAAACATCCATTCTGGATCTGGCAGATTGTATGGGAAATAATAATAATAATAATAATAATAATAATAATAATAATAGCACAAGTGTGACTTTTGCTACTTTTTCTCACAAGCTGAAGAATAATGAATAACCAGTGTGTTTCAGCCATATTGATATAATGGTTAGGATGTGGAATAGAAATATGGGCAGGTCTGCTCTCAACCATGGATACTATGAGAGATTTTGGATCTGCCACTTTTTCTCTCTCTGAGCCCAACCTATGTTATGGGCCTGTTGTTATGGGCATATAATTAGAGAAAGACATACTATGTACATTGCTCAAAGTTTTGATTAAATTACATTATTATGCCTAGCTTGGTCTAGTTAAAGTTAAGTATGTATGCTGAATGATTCAGAGTACATTTTTGGCTATTACAATATCCACTTTCCACGAATGTATAGGTCTGAAAAGATTTTCATTCTAACCTTCAGGTTTGGTCAATATTTTCTTGGTTAGAGGAGACGTTTGGTATAAACGACTTGTTTTCTGGAAGCTGCTCCCCCAGAGCTGTTGAAACTTGCCAGATCTAGGATTTCTATATTAAATCAGTTGGAAAATGCTCAGGATCTGCACGGACTATAATCATACTGGAGGTTCAGATTTACACACTTTACAGACATTGATCTTCAAGAGTTCTCAATATGACCCTTTGTTCCAAACTATTCTTCTCTTGTTGGAATTGTCACTGCATCTACTAACAGCCCACTCAGTTGCATCTTCATCTCCCTTCAGCTTGTAGGCTAGTGGGGAAAAAAATCTACTAAGAGCCTCACTTGCTCCAGCCCAGAGAGACAAGCTATGGGGCATTACTTTTTCACAGAGGTTGATGTGGAAAGGAAAGCAATAAATGGTAGAGATGATCGTGATGTCTGTAAGAACTGCCTTTGAAGATTTCTAGACAATCAGAAGCATTTGCTTCTTTTCAGCAAATGCTGCCAGAGGAAGGTCATCTGATTCATATCCATCAAATGTTCAAGAGATGACTCATAATGAAACAAGTCACACTTTAAAACTTGTCTTTGCACATACGCCGGAAGAAAAAGCACTCTCTTCATTTTAAAAGGCTTTTCATTGTCTCTCCTAAGCTCCAGGATTACACAATAGCTTGCTTCCCTCAAACATTACAGCCTTTTCTTTAATTATAAGTTTATAACTTTACATAAAAATAATACATAATGTTCTGTTAAGTCCTATAGCATCTCATTCTCTTCACCTTAAATCCAGGAGGTCATTGTGAGATAATGATTCTTCAACCAAACCAAGTTGCCTCTTTTAGTTTAACATGTATACCAGAACGATCCCAGCTGGTGACAATACCTAGATAACCTTGGCTATAATCTCAGAAAGGTAACCATGATCAGACCTAGTTAGTACTTGATTAGTACTACAATGGAACAGCAAAGCTAAGGGATCGATTGATATTTTAAAAAATCCTAGAGGCAGCATTAGTTAATCACTTCTTTAATATTCCTAAGGAAACCATAGGACCTGTCCATAAATTCATCAAGAGTAGAACTCAGCTTGAAGAAACCTTTCTCTTTGCTTTACCTGACACATGTATAAGGTTAAACCATAGTTGCTTAGCCATGCTTTGATGAAAAAATCCAGCATTAGTTGAATTGGCACCACACACTAAACTATAATACATACTTAACAAAACCCAGGGACTAGGTCCACATTGCAACCAAACCACAAATGCATATCCATTAGGATGGATCCATAAACAATGATATCTTAATTCAATTCTGGTACACTAATTGTCACAGGAAAATAGTCCACAGAATTCCATCATGGTACATTGTATATTTAGACTTATATATCCAGATTGGTTTTTTTTTAAATGGATTTTGGAATTTTGCTTATGAATAAAATGACTCCCTTTGCTTTATTTATTACCGGTAATAGGAAATTATGCAGCCCAGCAAGAGATATATCACACTGAGCTTTGGCTTGTCTGTTTTAGCTCTGAGTCACAGGTTCCTAATTGTGGGGGTGGAATTGGAAACAAGACTTTGGATATAAAACCAGGGGAAACAGATCAGGATGTGTGGGAGAAAACCCTTAATTCCTAGCAGTGGGTTAAGATTGAACCTCAGTTCCAATCAACCATTGTCAAATTCTACTTGCCTTTTGCAACATTGTGTCATAGTTGCTTCAGCTGAGTTCCTACCTCATCCTTGTTTATCACCTTAAAAGGTAGACTTAATAAATATATTAATACAGGCCACCCAGGTTATTGAATGAATATGACCAACAAATATATGCTAATTCCAGTAAATAAAGAGAGACCAGTTTTTTCATATAGGAAAAAGGGTTAAATTAGTTCAATATTATTGGTATGCCTTTGATCACATTGCAGATATGTCACATAGTGAAATTATGAACACTTGAAATATCTAAGAAGACTCAGAATCATTTTCTTAATATAGGTTGGTGACAAATCCAGAGCCATGGTGGCACAGTGGTTAGAATGCAGGCTAGCTCCACCCACTGCCAGGACTTTGCAGGCTAGCTCCACCCACTGCCAGGAGTTTGATCCTGACTGGCTCAAGGTTGACTCAGCATTCTGAAGTTGGTAAAATGAGGACCCAGATTGTTGGGAGAAATATGCTGACTCTGTAAACCACTTAGAAAGGATTGTAAAGCACTGAGAAGCAGTATATCAATTTAAATGTTATTGCTCTTGCTATACATCTGATGCTCTGACATAATTAGGCCCTTATGCTAGATTGTGGTTAATGCTTGCTGATTCTTTGAATATTTTTTAGTCTTCATATTAAACATATTTTTATAAATGCATGTAAAATATAATAGGACAAAATGTAATAAAAGTAAATAAGAAGTAATGCAAAAACTATTAAATTTATCAAGATCGCTATCACAGAAATTTAGTTAAGATGCACATAATTGCACTGATTGATACATCGATCCAATTAATCTTGGTTCTCACAATTGCTTTCATTTTTTTCCTCCTATCTTCATTATTTCCCTAATATCAGAACTCAGTTTATAACATGCTGGAGTTAAAAAAAAAAGGATGCTTATGTACAGAGGATGTGAATTGCTGCAATGTTTAGAGGATAAATCTGTGGCTGTAGGGATATCCCAATCTTTCCTCAAACTCAGCCCTGCAACTAATCTGAATCCTAATTGTGTATGAAAGACGTATTCAGTATATACCATGTGGAGATCTTTGAGAGGCAATAGATAAATGCAGCAAATAAAATAAGCAATATTGTTAATTATGTTTTCTTGAGTTAATCCTTTAATCTTGTCATGCTTTAACCAGTTTAGCAATGTTTGTATTGAAGGGTGGTATAGAAATGTGATAAATAAGTCCTTCTGTGAAGTTGGATACCCAGTCACTCTCATTATGATTAACTACCATGAGGCAGCGATGCAGTAAAAGCAACAAGAATAACAATCTTGCTTCTGGATGGTTCATTTAATAAAAGGAAGCAAACCTAACACAATGAATCGATACTCATTACTTGGAAAGGATTTCTAAAATAAATGGTTGAACATGGAGAAATTGGTGTTCAAAATAGGATGACTGCTTCTTTCTCTTTTCTTTTTCTTTTCTTTCTTTCTTTCTTTCTTTCTTTCTTTCTTTCTTTCTTTCTTTCTTTCTTTCTTTCTTTTCTGTATTTCCATCCTTTTCTTTTCCATATTAGACCAAATATTGTATCAGTTAATGTGCAGCCATTACAGTGCTATGATTTCTCTAAAACATGGCTCCATTTTTGTGGTGGTTTCTTAATGAAATGGAATTATAACTAAATGTTATTGCAATATATTGCAACCTGCCCAGAGACTTATGATGGACATGATAAATCACGGGTGTTCAACTTAATCGCGTCACGTGATGTATTGTGACGTATCACAATGTTTTTTGCTTTTGTGGAACTGGGATGGGTGTGGCTTGCGTGTGATGCATCTGGCCTGTGGGCCGCCAGTTTGATAGACCTGTGATAAATATATAAATGCCTAAAAGTAAACATTGAGTTGAGGGAAAGGTAAAAAGGAGAAGGAAGAATCTGTTCATTTGCAATTTGATTCATTTTTTTGAAATACATTGAAGGTATAAATATATATGCATATATATGGCATGCTGTGCTAATATAGTGAAATAAGTGGAGCATTTGCTTTTATTTATTTGAATTGATGGAGTTATTTGTCCTGCATCCTAAAAACTTTATTGAGTGGCCATCAGCTATCCACTGAAAAATGATGAAAGTAAGAATTGGGTGAAAGAGCCGATCTTTTCTTAACAACAGCCAGGAAGATCCTGTAATATTCTATAACATGTGAAACAAGATTAGGCTGACCATACAATCTGGACAAATAAGAGTATCTCTTAAGTCACTCACTCATGACCTAATTCATTAAAAGGTAAAGGTTCCCCTCGCACATATGTGCTAGTCGTTCCTGACTCTAGGGGGTAGTGCTCATCTCTGTTGCAAAGCCGAAGATGTCCAAAGATGTCTCTGTGATCATGTGGCCAGCATGAGTAAACGCCAAAGGTGCATGGAACACTGTTATCTTCCTACCAAAGATGTTCCCTATTTTTCTGCTTGCATTTTTACATGCTTTCGAACTGCTAGGTTGGCAGAAGCTGGGACAAGTAACGGGAGCTCACCCTATTATGTGGAACTGGGGATAATTCATTATATAGTTGAGTTGTCTCTGTTCAAAACTTACTTGCCCTAAAAGTAAGTGAGAATCCCTTTTCCACATTTCTCTAGATCTCACTAGTGGGAAATGATCTATGACAGGTGTGTCCAATCTGTGGTTCATGGGCTGCATGCAGACCTGGGCAACTAGTAACGAACAAGATATATATATATAAAAAGGAAGTTTGATATTTATACACATTAACTTTGTTATATATTTTATATGCAGCCCAAGACGGTTCCTTTTCACTCTATTTAGCCCAGGTAAGCAAAAAAATTGGACACCCAAGACCTATGGTGTGAAAATGTAAGAGACAGCTTTTCTGCTGTGACCTTTCCCCCATCTTTCCCTGAAACCCAGGTGATACCCACATTAGGTTTTCAGTGGCAAGGGAAACTCTTAACTATTCTCCACAATTTTGTGGTTTAAAAGTAATTGCATTTTGTTTGGGCCACTGTTGTTGCTCTTTGTCTATTTTTCATTTGTTATAATCCTACTTTGAAATCTAGGGATATGTGATCTATAAATAAGGTCTGTAAACAAATAAGTGTGTTAGACGTATGATAATAAATAAGCAAAGTAACAGAATAAAGGGCTTAAAATAATGCTGTTGAACTGATTGCCTAAAAGCTGAGACTGCATACAGTTTAAACCCTACCAGCTAAAAAAAGAAGTATCTGTAATAAATATTATTTTTTAAAGGGAAGTACATAAATAAAGCATGTACATCAGTTGCTCCCAGTTCTGTCCAGTTCTATAGAACTGGTAGTAAAACTGGCAGGCGGCTCTGGGGGCCGGCCCCCAACGTCATCATTGGTGATCTGTGCACGCGCAGAAGCATGCATGCTCCTATTGCAAACCAGTAGTAAAGGTAAGTAGAACCCAACCTTGATGTACATATATTTATATAAATATAAGAAGCATCTGCAAAGGAAACAAACCAACAGAAGCAAAGGCTTAGGATAAGTCATAATATACTACTGATGCTGTTGGGCAAAACCTGAAATTGCATAAAACTGAAAACCATATTGGTTAGAAAAAGAAATATCTCTAATAAATATTGGTTTACATTTCTTGCTAAGATCTCAAGCTGTTATTCAGGCACCTGGCCTGAACAGGGCTTATGAACAGAGTATTGGAGGTCAAGCATATACTGGCTTGACCTCCAATATTCCTGACGTCCCTCTGTTGAGCCTGAAATCTGTAGGGACTTTTTATTTATCTTCATTTGAATGTGACTGGAATATTTTTGCTCAGTTGAGAACCCTGACAGGATTCTTTGTCAGGTACCCTTGTTCAACATTGTGGGAGCACACAGGAGTCCCTATCTTTTACTTAGTTTTTGTACCCTATTCGGGATACAGGACTTTTTGTCAAGAACAGAGCTTTATTAAAATAATTAAGAGAAGAAAGATCCTTGATTCTCCAGTGGGATGATTTTGTATAAACAAAATTCCCCAAAGATTTGAAAAACATAACACGGTTGACTGTTCAGAGAATTAGAGCAAAATTTTAATCTATTTGTTCATCTGATCCATCTCATTCAGCTCCTGTGTATTTTATTTACACATGGATGACTGTATGCTCTCTTTTTGCAAGGGTCTTCTTTCCCTTTTCTTATGTTATTATATACTGTATGCAAACTTAATGAAGAAGATACTAAGATACTAAGATTGTCTGCCAGTCAAAATACAAGTGATTCTAATTACAGTTCTTAAATTATGAAATGCAATATTTTATTAAGAAATGTATACTCACTCAGTCAACCTACTTTTATAACCATTATCTCCTGACTACTAAGATATTTTTCTTTTAAAAAAAGATCAGTAAAAATAACCACAAAATGTTTTAATATGTTCTTTTCCAAAGACTTTGACTCATAATACATTTGAAAGACTATTTTAATCTAAAGAAAATCACAACATTTTCCATAACAACCAACTCGTTTAAGGAGGCTTAAGCACTGGTATTGTCATACTGTTCTCAATCCATTTGTATTTTCTTAGATTGATTATTTTCCAAAACAATTTAGTTAAAAAGAAATGAATGAGCATGATGACAAAGCTGAAGAAAGATGGAATTCCAAAGAATAAATGCTGCAATCACTGATTCTGTTGCGATGTTAAATGGCAGTGGAACCATGCAACTAAAAGTTTCTGCTTAATGCAATACTCAATACAGTGGCCCTACTACATACATTTTTGTTTCATTTTTGTTTCCTTTAGTGTAGGAGACACCATCACTCATTCCCTTCTTTAGCAAATTAAGATGGTCCAACAGATCGGTTCAGATAGGTATTCAGTAGAAATGTAAATGAGTTAAACCACCTGACATGCAGTTTAATCCTAAAGTCATTTGTGCTGACATTCTGTGCTTTGCTTTCCCACTGATCTTTTCCTGCTGTCTATGCTATTTTCCTTCTTTCTGAGTTCATGTTGAATGTGCTACTTTCAACACCGCTCTATATAATGAAATTTAAGAGCTTTCTTTTTTTTTGTTTCTGGCTTTGTTTTATTTATTATTACCTGTTAGTTAAGTCAACAACAGAGAAGCATAAAACAAAGACACCATGTTTCCCTGAAAATAAGACCCTCTCTTATATTTTTTTGAACCTCGAAATAAGCGCTTGGCCTTCTTTTCGGGGAGGTCTTATTATTTTGGGGCGTGTGGAGCAAGATGGGGCTCCTCTTCCCATCTTACCTGATTTCCAGCTCTACATTTAAATATTTTCAGGGGGAGACTTATTTTAGCACATGCGCTCAAAAGTCTGATTGGACTTATTATCAGGCTTATTATTGGATATATATATATATATATATACATACATACATACATATATATATATATATACATACATACATATATATATACAATAATATATATATATATACATACATATATAAGCCTGAACTTCTAGGGGCATTATGCTACCCCAGATACATGGTACTTAATTCTGAAAGAAAGATAAAATACCAGCAGATTAATTTATAGGATGGGTCATGCAGTATTACTTTGGTGCAATTCTTTCTTGTTCTAGTTCATGGAATTGATA
>JANHFM010005631.1:43217-56669 GCA_032468115.1 Grayia smithii | reverse complement strand
ATCCACCAAATTTTTATCCAAAATGCTTTAACCTTTTTGCATGTCCACCAAATATGAAAATACGTTGCATCATCACATCCACATCTCCAACATTTAGCTTCCATGTTGGGATACATACAAGACAATTTTTTTGGGTCCAGATGCCATCTATAAAACATTTTATAAAAATTTTCTCTTAAATTCTGAGCTTGTGTAAACTTAACATTTGTCACCCATATTTTTTCCCAAGTATCCAACATTACTGGTTTATCAAAATTCTGCGCCCATTTTATCATACAATCTTTAACCAGTTCAGATGATGAGTCCATTTCCAATAAGACGCTGTATATCCTCTTTATATGATTTTGCCCCTGATTCCTAATTTGCTTTATCAGATCATCATCAACTAATGATATCCCCATTTTGGAATCTTTTTTCCATCTAGCTATGCCCTTCAGTTCTTTTTGAATAGGTCAACTACCATAACCAGACACATAACGAGCGTGTAAGTGGGCATGTCCAGGTGTGTTACACATGCAACACTTTGCAAATATTAGGCACACATATTCATTATCTTTCAGCAATTTGCTTTGGGATCTAATCCACAAAAATCAGTTTTTTTCAAGAAAGTCGAAGCTTCCTTAGAAAGGTTTTTGGAAAAATTACTCATGCTCAGATTCTTCTTAGCCCTATCTAGCTCCTTACCAAACTCCTTTGTGTCACAAAAATGAGTGTGGAATATCAGGACAACTGTCACAACTGAACCATCACCTGGGCATATATTCTGTTCGCAAGAAAAATCTCACAGTCGAATAGATAGCAAATGGACCCCATCCAGTTTGTTGGAGAAGGAGGAGAGAAATCTACCTGGATAGTCCTACCTTGTGAAGTATCTCAGGAATGGTCAGCTTTTCAAAACATGGTATCCATGATTGCTAGGATCATTGTTGTTCCCTCTGGTTTCAGCAAGCAAAGGATGGTATAGTTACTTTTACTAGGATGGGCTGATTTTTGGGAAATCATACACATAAGGGAATAAGAAATGGGAGTTTGTGGAAGTTTGCAGCAGCACGATGCCTGGGCAAGTGGGGTCAAGAAAGTGCATGATTGTTTTTCCAGAAAAAGCTTCCTTCGACATCTCCAAGGGCTGTTGACATCTCCCAGACATCTTCCTCCTGCTTGCACATAGGTTGATCAAAGATGTCTGTGAAGCTGAGATGAATGTCTGGGGGACATTTGGCCTTGCGAAGTGGTTGCTATGGGGAAAATGCAGCAGACCAGAAAGCCATTGGTCAGAACATGGCCTTATGTTGCTACGGTGGCCATCCTTTTGGAAAGTGAGATGGCTGCTGGGCCCTTGAAGTGTGGGAGAGCAACAGCTGCACGAGGCTGCTAGAACCTCAGCTCCTTCAGCCAGGCAATGAGGTGAAAAATGGTTTCTTCAGCTGGGTGTTGTTGGTGGTGTTTGTTTCATTTTGTGGCATCAGGAGCAGAGGAACAGCTTTCCTGCCCTTCTTCTAGTTTGGTTTGGAAGCAAACTGACCTATTTCAAGCGAAGGCTGAGTTGGTTTTCCAGAATTCATTAGTACTCTCTGCGTCTGAGTCCTTCAAACCAGAGGAGACCATGACGGTTTTGATCTTTTCATCTCCATTCCCTCTGGATTCCCTGCTCACAGAGATCCAGTTGCCTCTGGGATTTCAGGAGAGTAGTTTAGATCTGATGGTTCCTTCTAGCACAAGAAGAACACTTATGGTGAATGAGGTTGAATTCACGACTATGCATTCCCTGTTTGTTCTTCTGATGTTGTCCATTTTGCTTACATTCTGGGTTTATTTTTATTTTTTTAAAATAATTTTAATTTTACATAACACATTACCATATAACACAAAACACATAACATATATATATCACCTCTTTTTTTTTTACATTGTCTCGTAATGGTCAACTACTAATATCTAACAATCCTATCATTAATATTATACTTTTTTTTACAATATCGTATGCACCTTTTACTTTTTTAAATTTCTCCCCCTCTGGGTTTATTTTTTTAAGCCAATTTTGATTGTTAGCTACTCATAGCTCTTTGGTACAGATAACAATAAAATAAAATATAAAATAAAATTGCCCCATCAGATGGAACCATCGATTCACTTAGTGCATTGTTCTGTCCAATGGTTACTGAACTGGTTTGTCATCTTAAGCAACATTTATATGGGTTTTTATATAAGGTATTGTTTAACCCCAGTAAAGTCTAACTATATCAAAACTACATTAATGTGATTGCAACTCATCTAAACCACTGTTTGTTTATTTGTTTGTTTATTTGTTTATTTATTTAAATTTATAAGTTTACCATCCTGAGTAACTTCAACCCCCAGAATTCTCACCAAGGGCCATTTCTGAAGTTGACAAGTCTTAAAGTTGCCAAGTCTGGGAGATTTGGCTGCACAATTTCATCAAAGCAACTGTGGAAACAGAGTTGTTTAAGCCTGCAAGATGAATCAAAGCCAGTCCCACTTTTAACTTGACTTAACTGCTCCCCTCTAAAAAATGACCATAGGGTATTTTCAGATAATAATTAATTATAATTGAATAATGAAAACTCCAAAATTGTAACCTAAGACTGTTTACTGTTGACCTCACCCCATTCCTAAGAGGTCTGTAAGGGGCGTGCGTAAGAGCACCAGAGTACCTACTGTCCCTGTCCTTATGTTCCCTTTAATTGTATTCATTTTATGTATGTTTATATGTTTATACTTATATGTATTATCTAACATGTACTTGACAAATAAATAAAATAAAATAAAATGTCATCTTCCTAGGCAGGAATTACTTTGGCTAATCTCGAAAAGGCGGGAGATTGACCTCCAAGGCATTAACCAACCCCAACTTTTGAGCCAACAAATTATTGGTTTATTACCCAACTAATCAACTATTTGATATAATTGGTTGTTGTTCTTGTTGTTATAATAGTTATCATATTACTATTATTATTATGCCAAGAATCCCAGTTTGTCACTGAGGATTTATTTCTAAGGAGTTAATTACATTTAGGTTCCCTGGGAAACCCATATTTAAAAATTGTTTCAAAATGTGCCTGCTTACCAGCCCTTTGGACTGCAATAAATCTAAAGTCAGTATCTTATAAAAAGGGATTATAAACAGATTGCATTTAATCAAATTCAGATTGAAAGGCAGGCTTTGTCTGGAAGTGGTAATAGATAGAGATGATTTTGGATCATAACTACTGTAACGTTGAGAAATGTAAAAAAAAACCAACAACCCACCAAAGCTGTATCCATACTGTATTACACAGCTGCTTGTGTTAGGGTTGTTGGCTGACCTTTGAACAGCATGGTATAGAAGCGATTTATCTTATGAATCATTCTTCTTGGCTTCACAGTCTTTTCAATGCTATTGTTCTGACCCGTTCTTTCTTTAAAGCTGTGTCCTTCAACCTCAGCAACTTTAAGACGAATGGACTTCAACTCCCAGAATTCCCCAGCCAGCATTTCTTGTAAAATTAACCACAACTTATAATGGAATGTTGGGACATCTTTGGCCCCAGATGTTGATGTTAATCCTGGGCTCAAGCTTTATGGTCGATGTTGAAGTGTTCTGATTAGAAAATTGACCAGAAACATGTAGAGATAGATGGTTTTAAAAAGGTCAAAATGAAAGGAGTGCTCGTCAACTTAACTTTATTGTCCACACCTCCCCATCCCCAGGACATTAATGAGACCAACCAGTTTGACCATCGTCAACACTGACTATGAGATTTCAAGACAAAAGCTCAAATATATTCTGGAAAAAGGTAGAAAACTAAGAGACCCAAACTCATTGGTAACCTCACGTTGCAATGAAGAAGGACATACATTCAATTTTGCATCTACTAAGGTTGTTGGCCATGCAGGGACAAAAATAGCTAGGTCAATAATTGAATCCTGGGAAACGTGCCCCCTTGTCAGTCAACAGGAGTGCTGATTTACCACCAGTTGACCAAGTACTTAGGAGCTGAGGTTTTGACAGCACAAGAAAACAACAGCTAATCGCCAGCCGTCAATACACCTATCAACCAATAGGAAGGCACTACATAAATATGGCTCATAGAATAGCCCAAAGCACATATTCCAGTAGAGAGAAGATCCCTGAGAATGGACTCCAACTCGAGTCTGAAAGCTCGGAAGACTAAACTTCTGGTCCCGGTGACTGATCCAGATTCGATCTTTCAACAATATCCTGGGACACGTAGATTTGCCTTCATTTGTTCAAGAAATAAACTTCATTTCAGGTTTAGTATATCTGATCTCAGTGGCCTGCACAGGCATATAGAAAGATGAATGTAGGCTCAGAGTTCAGCAATGGATTTATTTAGCTGAAATATTCTCTGTCTGTGGTTTGGAAATTAGCCAGGAGTGAGTGTGAAACTTTTGTGATTGATCTGGACAGGCAAAAAATAGGTTGAAGGAATCTCCGGCTTTCCAGAAAAATGTATTCCAAATGTGGCAGAGTAAATAGCACACTTGACATCATTTGTGTTGTAAACATGTTTGTAGAGCTGAACTTTTGAGCATTTGTTCTGCCTTAGAAGGATATTTCAAATGTTGATTTGGAAATGTACATGAAAATCATATCTGATGTTTCACAGCACAGATGGGGACCCAGACGGCTACAGTAATCTGGAGACCAGCTTCACTGGCATGTAGGATTGTTACCAGAATGGAGTGTGTGAATATCCACCAAGGAGAACGGTGGGAGGTATGTTGTTACCATCCAGAATTGCTTACAAACAAATCTTGATGCACATACCATTTCAAACAAAATTCATGGTTGGAAACTGATTAAAAAACTCTGTCTGAATTGCCAAGAGGAATGAGCAAAGCTGATTTCCAAAGTTATTTTTTTTCCCTTGAGAATAAACAATATTGCCAATTGAAAGGGATTCGCATGTAATGTTAATTAGGTTAGTTAAGATATTGACATTAAGAGAGAGAAATAATAGCCATTGCTACCCAAGTGATTGCATTTTTTTACATATTCAGAAATCTCCTCCTGTGCCCGAAACCTTGGCAAGAAGCGAAGGCTCTGCAGCCTAGACTAGCTCAGCCGAGCGCCCAGCAGGGCTTCCAGGAACAATCACAGAAGAGCCAGGGTTGCAGGAGCAGAGAGATGGGCACCCCCCCTTCTATCACCCCACTTAGGCCACCCCTGTGAAAGGGTCATTCAACCCCCAAAAGGGTCCTAACCCACAGGTTGAGAACCACTGGCTTAGATTTATAGACTGCTTTATAGTGCAGTGTGCTTCAATCTGAGTCCTCATTTTACTGACCTGGGAAGGCTGGAAGGCTGAGTGGGTGAGAATCAAATGCCTGCCTGTGAGCAGAGTCAGCCTCCAATGCCACATTCTAACCACTGGGCCATCAGGGCTCAGTTAAATAAATGATGTTTATGGCAAACCACTCGAATATAAATTGACAATGAACCACACTCCTTGCTAGCACTGATGATGTTACCTAGTTTGGGTAATGAAACGTCTCAAGAAAGCCACCAAGCTCAGAGAGACCAAGGACCCCATAGTTCTCCTCCTCCTCCTTCCCCCTGCAAACTCACTCCCTTCTAGCACTAAGGATGTTACCTAGTTGGGTAATGAAAGCCACCAAGTTCAGAGAGCAACAAGGACATCCCTCATTTCAACCCTGAGCTACAGATATTCTCCTTTACTGGTGTTAAAGGTATTATTGCAGGCTGTAAGATGTTCTGAGTAAAGCTGCTTTTTGCAATTGACTCATCATATTATTACACCACCCTCATCAGTGACAACAATACCATGATAAAACCTGGCAAAATAAATACATTTTGAGCCTCCCTCTTAAGGAGCAGTGAAAGGAAGGTTTGGTTCCTCTCTGTTGATAATTTATTCCATTACATGGACTCCTCCAGAGAGAAAGTCCACCTTGGTCACTGATTTCCAGTGTCAATATAATTGACACCCAAGGAGAGTGGTCCTATAAATAGCTTGACCCTAAATCTTGGCAGGTTCTATAGATTATTGGAAGCATTTTAGACTGGATTAGAGTTGCCAAGATTGATCCTTGTTCACCCTGATTGCCACTTTTAAAACGGTAATCCATAAATGCTCATTTTGGGAGGAAGCACTTTAAGAGAAGTGCTTATATTGCTTATTTGCTTTTCTTACATACCACTACTACTACTACTTTTTTATTATTAAAAAAAACAACCTTGAGAGGAAGAATCTGGTAACTATTTGGAGGATATCCAGCACCAAAGCCTCTCTCCACCCTATTCGTGTGACTCAAATTATCCAGCTGAAAATGCAAAATGATACAGCATTTTATATCTCACTGGAAAAAATGCCATCCTTACTAGTATTTCTCCTATAATCATGTTTTCTTCTGATCTGGGTGTTTCTGAGATATTTGTGAAATGAGGCCACAACATGTTCCTCTGACATAAGTGTTCATGTTTTCATTATGAGTGATATTTAATATTTTAGTTCACTGGGAATACCGTGTAATTTGTGGTGATTTGTCTCATGTACGACTCAACAAAAACAACAGGGGATTTCTAAACTGTCCCGTGGCTCTTTATGGCTGTAATGTTAGAAGGGAACCTCCCACCCATAGGTCTTTGAGTAACACCTTTCAGAAATGGTCCTCTGTGTTTTCCTTTGGAAGGCAAGGGAGAGAGAGAGAGAGAGAGAGAAGGAAGGAAGGAAGGAAGGAGCGGTCCTTCCCTTCCTGAAGGTCTGAAGCCTTGATTGGAGATATGTGAAATATGCAGCACTTCAAAACAGGTTCCAGGCTTGGTGACCCAAATCTGAACCTCTCCAGTGGCTTTCAAGAGCCGTTCCTCATGTGTTTGAATGTGCAAATCCTACAGGTTGAGAGGCATACCTTGGCCTCCCCACTGGGCTCTTATTTGTCTACGGGTTCAAACTAACTGGAAACAGATTGCGAGAGTCAATAGTTGAATGAATTATGGATTTCTCCACAACGGTATCCTTGGAACCATTATGTGAACACAGGTGCCTTTTGTTTGGCCAAGCTACATTCAAGCCCAGTCCACAAGATGTAGGGTTTTTATTCATCTGGGCCTGACCCGGGTGGATGCGGTCAGTTTCCCCTCCTTCATCAGGATGGGGTAAATGCTTCTCATGTGTTCCTGAGGCTTCCTGGGCTACCTATTAGCAGTCTTTGCTTTTAGTTGTTTCCAGAGATGAATAAGAGAATTGGCTGAGGATGCAGGGCTCAAAGGAGAAACTAGGGAGATCAAGCTCTTCTCTTGCTGTATGAAATATTTGTATGGAGAGTATAATGAGGCAGTGGTGTGTAGTGGTGAAGCTGCTGCCATAGAATCTGGGAGACGGTGAGTTCTAGCACTGCCTCAGGCATGGAAGCCAGCTAGGTGACTGTGGATCTATAAGTCCCTCACGTGCACCCAACAATTGATGAATAAAATAATAGTTGTATAATAAAACAATCACACCCAACAATTAACAATGCCTGGAGAATATAAAATAAAACAGTCTGGAAACCTTCTATGTAAAAGAACCAGCATAAGGGAAATAAGCTGAAAATAAATCACGCTTAACATATGACAATGTGATTTTTAAAAAGAGGGGCCTGGGTTGTCTTAGCACATATCATTTCCAATGAGAATGTTCAACGTCAAGGGAAAAAACCCTTATGAGTAAGGATTCTACATGGTTTTTGAATGCTTCTATGTGTTCACCAATGTTTTTTTTAAAAATGATTTTGCTGGAGGAAATTGCTAGTATTAACTAAAATTATTTTACCCCTAACTTCTTTCTGCCTTCTGGGATTTAGAAAAATTTCAAAGGGAACATTCCCATAACCAGTCACAGACCTCTACCTATCCTGTGCCAAGTTTCATGAAGACAATGGACTTGTATAAAGATGGCAGATCTGCTAGATGGATTTTTTTGACCCCAAGGGAGCAAACCTTTAGTGGAATAATCTATCTCAGTTTGGTGTATCTATGGAGTTGTCTTTATAGCAATGTTTTCCATCCTAAATCCACTTGGAGGAAATGTTTAAAATACAGTGGTACCTTGGTACCCAACTGCTTTGAAACTCATCGAATTTGATACTCAACACATTTTGACAAGAAAATTTTGTCCCCGTACTCATCGTTTGTTTGCTACTCAATGCACAAGTTAGAAGTTGTTGGTGTTGGCTGCCTTGTGACTCACTACATTATTCCTTATGGGAAAAAAAATTGCTTTCTACTCTTCCTTTTTGGTACTCATCACACCTCCAGGAACCAATTCACTATGAGTACCAAAGTACCACTGTAATAATAATGGAATACAGGGAGTTAAGCAATCTAGAAATCCTTGCATCTCAAGACACACACAACCACACGCAGTGGGAGCAAATTATTTTTCTTCTAAATCTTAAATAAGCTTTAAATAAGCCCTGCTACCTGTCTCCTTACTATTCATTTCACCCAGCATGCTTCTGCTCTGTTGCCTGTATGAATTTTGCCTGCTATTCTTGCGATTTAAAATCCGGATGCCAAGGAAAATAAAAAGGATAGTACAAAAAAGTAGAGGGAATTATCATGAGTTTTTTCTCTTTCGATACGGACATTTGAACAAAACTGTGTTTTTGTTTTTTAAAGAAACAGACACCTCGGGATGCTGAATTGCAGAAGTACATATTGAAATTTCATTTTCTGATCTCCCTGCCTAGAAATATATTTAAAAAAGGAACTCTTTAAATGGATCATTTATTTTAAGGGCTCCTGCTCTGCTGTGAGTATTTAGGCACGTTTCCATCGTAATCCTTTGCTGCTGTTTAGCCGGGAATTATGGTGTCCGAGACTGACGGAAGCTTTGTAATGGAGCTACCCGAACAGCAGGCAGGATTTCTGTTCGTTCGCTGTGTCCATTAATATTTCTCTTTGGAGCTGAGGAGTCTCGATACTCAAATGGTTTTGGCAGCTTCTCAAGAAACAATGGATGGAAACTCATCCAGGACAAGAAGCAACCTGGAATTAAGGAGAAACCTCCTAACAGCGAGGACAATCAGCCAGTTGAATAGCTTGCCATTCAGAAATCGTGGGGGCTTCATTACTGGAGGTTTTGAGAATGGGCACTTCCACTTGTCTGGAATGGTATAGGGTCTCCTGCTTGAGCATAGGGGTTGGACTAGAAGACCTCCAAGGTCCCTTCCAGCTCTATTCTAACTCTTCATGATTCCTCTCCCTCACCAACACTTCCACATGCACAGTGGGCCCAATTTAGATCACTTCTTCATATCTTTTTTCTTTGGCTCCGAAGTCATTCCCAAGAGGCTTTAGCAGGAATGAAATCCAGCAGGTTCTGACAGGTTCTGGAGAATCAGTAGTGGAAAATTTTAGCAGTTTGGAGAACCGGCAAATACCACCTCTGGCTGGCCCCAGAGTGGGGTGGGAATGGGGATTTTGCAGTATCCTTCCCCTGGAGTGTGTGTGTGTGTGGGGGGGGGAAATGGAGATTTTGTAGTATCCTTCCCCTGCCACACTCACCAAGCCACGCCCACCAAGCCACATCACGCCTACCAAGCCATGCCCACAGTATCGGTAGTCAAAAAATTTGAATCCCACCACTGTGCTAGTAGTGCTATAGATCTTGTTTCCTTGTAATACAGAAGGCACATTTTTCATGGAGTGCTGCCAGGGATGAGAATTAACCTGTTTTGCATTTAGTAATTGAAGGGGTGAGCTATTTAATCTCACCACTGAATTGCTTTCACTGGCATTTATCACCTTCCTTCCTTATAGGATTAAAGCAAGGGTTAACGTGATCTTTGATACGGCCTTCTACCACAGCAGTTTCTGGATGATTTGTGATTTTGACTCAGCTAGGGAAACTCCAAACCAGACAATTCTTGGCTAAAATGTCAGTAATATAATTGTAGTGATTTATATTTCTTTCATTCAGGTATGTTCTCCCTCTTTCCATCTCTGCCTTTGTATTCCTTGCAGTTGATGTCATCTAAAATGATATGCTGCCTGTACTTTATTGCTTCAAACAGTTTTATATCTGTTCGTGTGAAACTCAGCTTGAAATGATGCTTCAGAAGTACAATAAGCTATCTATTTACTTAAGACCCGCTTTATAAAATATGTACGAAGAGATATTTTATATATTGTTTATTGAAATCTGGAAACCTTTTCAGTCACGTACATTCTGAACTACAGTGACTTAAGACTAACAACCTGTCAGTGAAACAGCGGGGCTTAAGAAGCTACAATTCTTTTGTGAATGGCATTTATGGATTTGTCCTTGTTTTGACATTAAAGCCATAAATAGTTTAGGACAAGATTATTGAGAAACTGATCATCTCCATATACATAAGATCTAGTTTTGTTTGGGAATCATTCTCAGAGAGCCTAATGCCTTAAATCATGAAGAAAATCTGTCTCTGTGTTTGCTAAGGATTGAAAAATGACTTGATGGCATATCAATCAATTATTTTCTTCCGAGTTTCAAGTCTCGCAGAAGTGATTATGGACTTCTCAGTGGTGGCCACTGGGTGGCACAAATGATGTTAATATTAATTTCTTCAGATAGGCTATGGGATTGAGATTAATAGCTGCAACACCACAATGCACACATTTGCCACACGTTCAGTGCATGATCAAGAACCTTGAGAATACTAATATATGTACATAAGATTCAAATTTGTATATTCAATATATTGCATTCATATTTCATATAAGGAAGATTCATGACCAATTAAAATTCTCCATTTGACAGAAGCAATTCACACTGTCACCTGCAGGTGGCAATATGTGATACTTTCTCTGGCTCAGAAGGCAATTCTGCACTGGATTGGCTTAGTGAATATTTGACTCACACTCAAACTGACCCCTTTATCCAAACCTTGGACGCAACTGTGAAAAAGTTTCCCTGAAGTCTAATTATAAAGATTAGGGAATGTTCAGTCTCTGACTTTAAGTGCGCAGGAAATTATGACAAATGTACAAAGTACCGGAGTCTACAGAAATTCACAATGACATCAGGATGATGACACATACAAGATGGTGGCATCACATAAACAATGGAGTTAGTACTTGCATTGTGACATCTGATGCAAAGCTTAAATGGCCTTGTTTGCATTCATGTTATCATTTGTCTCAGATCCTGTCTTTGTCTCCTATAGATGGCTGTGAAGAATGTACATGCACAGTGACATGGGACATATGTATACTGTAATGGATCTAACAGGGATAAATTGAGAATATTTAACTCTTTGCTCACAGCCTACAATTACAACCACAACTGAGCCCAAAATTGATGCTACTATCTGATAAATTTGTTAAGTGAGATTTGCCCCACTTTACGACTTTTCGTGTCACATTCGTTAATTGAATCACTGTTGTTAAATTAGTAACACGAATGTTAAGTGAAACTGGTTTCTTCATTGCCTTTGCTTGTCAGAAGGTTGCAAAAGGTGATCACATGACCCTGGGACACTGCAACCGTTATAAATGTGAATCAAGCATCTGAATTTTGATCATGTGACCATGGGGAATAAATGTGAAAAATGGTCCTAAGTCATTTTTTTCAGTGCCAATGTAACTTTGAACGGTCACTAAATGAACTGTTGTAAGTCAAGGACTATCTCTACTGTTGTTTTACAATAAAAATGGCAAGTGTGTTAAGTTAAATCTGAAGCCAGTTAAACCTTTGGCTTCCAAACTATATCAGCTTCCATTTCCTGCAAGTTGTGCCCACCAATGTAAGCCACACAAACAAAAACTAGCCCTTTTAATGTAGAAATAAGGATTGGCACAACATTTTTGACACAGGTGAAATCTTGGGAGAAAGCATTCAATTGCTCTGCGAGAATTTGGTGAAATCCAAATTTTTTTACTACCGGTTCTGTGGGCATGGTTTGGTGGGCGTGGTGTGGTGTGGCTTGCTGGGCATGGCAGGGGAAGGGTACTGCAAAATCTCCATTCCCACCCCACTCCAGGGGAAGGATACTGCAAAATCCCCATTCCCTCCCCACTCCTGGGGGAAGAATATTGCAGAATCTCCATTCCCACCCCACTCTGGGGCCAGCCAGAGGTGGTATTTGCCGGTTCTCCGAACCACTCAAAATTTCCGCTACCGGTTCTCCGAAGTACTCAAAATTTCCGCTACCGTTTCTCCAGAACTTGTCAGAACCTGCTGGATTTCACCCCTGAAGAGTCCCTAACACCGCCCCCTCGCCCCACATAGACAGGCAAGACACCAGAATATAAATTGACAGCAAACTGCACTCCTTACTAGCACTGATGATGTTACCTAGTTAGGGTAACAAAACATCTGCAAGAAAACAAGCCAGTTCAGAGAGCACCAAGGACCCCTCAAACAACATCTGCCTATCTGAGGACCTTGGGAAAGAGTCGATAGGTGGACAAAAATGCCAAATTCAATCTAGAAATCTGGCTGATTGTGTGACCAACTATAATAACACAGTTATTCTCACTTAGTTAGTTACAAAGTTAGGTCACAAAGTTAGTTCTCACTTAATGATTGTGATTGGGACTGGCAATGATCACTAAGCAATGGAGGCTTAAAGCATGATGTCCAGGGGTGGGTTCTACTTACCTTTACTACCGGTTCTAAAGGTGCATGTGCTTCGCTCATGGCCGAACAGGTGCTCCCGCGCATGGGTAGAAGCTTTTTTTGAGGAAAAAACCTCAAAAAAAGCTTCCTGCACATGAGCGCAAGCGCGTTCTGTGCAGGGACCGGTAAGTACAGGCGCGTGGGTGGGCCCGGGTCTGGGACGGGTAGAACTGGTTCAGTGACATCACAACTTCACCGCTACTGGATCGCGTGAACCGGACCGAACCAGGAGCAACCCACCACTGATGATGTCACATGACCATGATGCCTTACAAGAGCAGTGGCAGCAGTTCTGGTTGCTGTTAATTGTGGTCATTAGATCATCAGATCACTTGATCGTCATTTATGACCTGCTGGCGGTTTCCTCAATTATTTTGCTTGTTGGAAGCTGACCGTGAAGGTTTCAAATTGTGATCAGGTGACCACAGGTACACAGCAAAGGCCTCAACTCCTCTTGCACTTCTGAATGGTGACTAAATGAGCAGTCATTAAATACCTTCTGTAATAATTTATTAAATGTCTCACCCAGTTCTCAATGATTCTGGAATGTTCACAATAATTAAAGAAATTACAATAAAATCAAGGGAACATAAAAAAGATAAACGATGGCAAGCATGATGAGCATATCCTTTGTGTGTATGTATGCGGTGGCTCAGAGGGTAAGATGCTGAGCTTGTCGATCGAAAGGTCGGCAATTCAGCGGTTCGAATCCCTCGTGCCGCGTAAGGGGGTGAGTTCCCATTACTGGCCTCAGCTTCTGCCAACCTAGCAGTTTGAAAGCACGTAAAAAATGCAAGTAGAAAAATAGGGACCACCTTTGGTGGGA
>JANHFM010005630.1:282817-293912 GCA_032468115.1 Grayia smithii | reverse complement strand
TAGTAGCAAAATTACAGTTATGAAGTAGCAACGAAAATAATTTTACAGTTGGGGGTCACCACAACATGAGGAACTGTATTAAAGGGTCGTGGCATTAGGAAGGTTGAGAACCATGCTGTAGCTGGATGCCTTAACCACCAAACTGGTAATCTGTCACTGTTAGATATACTGTAAGAACCTAATATCTGTTAAATCATTCACATAGTCCATTTAATTCATTTTAGTTTCTGACAGTGGTGGGTTGCTCCTGGTTCGGTCCGGTTCGCGCGAATAGGTAGCGGTGACGGTGTGACATCACCGAACCGGTTCTCTGTGTACCGGACCCGGGCCCACCTGCGCACCCAAACTTACTTTTTTTTCCCAAAAACCACGAAACTAGCATCTGCGCATGTGCAGAGCGCTTTTTAAAGAATTTTTCTGAAAACGCAGTTTCTGCGCATGCGCGGTGGTGCGCTTTAGGCACGCGCGCGAGCAAAGCGAGCGCACGCACGTGCACGAAGAGAACCGGTAGTAAAGGTACGTAGAACCCACCCCTGGTTTCTGACATAACACATTTATAAAGAATCAACATTTACAGCTAATGTATTATATATTTGAATGATATTCAGCCAGATGTTCTATGCCATGGACCATTCTAAACATTCTGTCACTAAATATTTATTCCAAATTATTCTGATGGCAAAAAGATGAAAGTTGCACTGATTGTATTGTTAAAAAAAAAAAAGCAGATGACATTAACTTTGCAGATTCATCTTACATTTATTTGGCATAATAAAGAAAAACCTGACTCACAAGCATGTGTAAAGTGTCTTTGTTTGCAGCCAGCCCCCCTTCCAACCCCACAGGACAGTATAATTACTCATGATTATTAAGGCTTAATTATCTGTGTCAATGCATTGTCCATGAATCCACATTTTTGTGAATAT
Source organism: Grayia smithii (assembly GCA_032468115.1). Taxonomy (NCBI): domain Eukaryota; kingdom Metazoa; phylum Chordata; class Lepidosauria; order Squamata; family Grayiidae; genus Grayia; species Grayia smithii. The sequence goes on along the minus strand of JANHFM010005630.1, from coordinate 292,986 downwards.
GAAAGATAGGGAAAAAGTGGTTTATATTGTAAAATGTAGACATTTGCATTATCCTATCCCCTAGTCTCAGATTTTTAGTTGCTGGCATAATTTTTGAGAATTTCTTTGTATGGGTCAAGTGGGGGGAGGAGGCAAGAGAAGAAAAGCAATTTGATATTTAGAATTTTGGTAGATAAGACAGTATAGCTATACTTAACATTCCTTTTCAGCATATGCAATTCCAGTTGTAGCCAAATTTTGAAACAAATTTTGAGATTTTATTTTCAAAATGGCCCTGAATGATCTGTATTTCCTTTTTTTTTTTAAAAAAAAATCCATCACAGTAAGAAGACTGTGTATGTGTGTGTGTGTGTCTATAAAAATAGAAAGCTACTAACATTGCACTCCATGGAGGCGGAATGCACAGTGTATTACATAATATGAAATGTGATGATAGGCTGGCACACCGAAAAGATTAGTGGTCTGTTTGCCCCCACCCCACTTGTCACATGAACTCATTTCTGCATAATGCACAAGTGTGTTGGTGCTGAGGTTGATAATTTTGAATGGATATGTCATAATGGTGTTGATTTCTTTGGACTACTGATTTGGGACACATGAGATTAGTGGATGAATAGATAATAATGGTCTGTGTATGCATGAAAGATATAGAGGACTGTTTTATGGAAGATTGATGCTTTCCTAAAAGCAACATGAGTGCGAGCTCAAATTCTTACCGCAATTTTTCTGTCCCTTAAACATATTTATTACCCTCAGTCAACCAACCATGACTGCCCAAGGTGTTCATACTGTGAACAGCTGCTCTAAATGATCTCTCTTAATGATCCTTCTACCTGCTGTCAAATAGAGGGAAAAATCTATTGTTACTTAAGCTATTTGCATACAACCTGTATATGAGATGCATAAGGAAGTATAAGCCCCTCGAACAATTCTCCGTTTACGATTTTTGGGTCCTGGCCTTAAGAATGATGATAGCCATGATTTTTGCTTCTAAACTGTTTAAAATAAAAAACATCTTTTGGGATCTAGATATAGCTTGCCTTGCATTCAGTGAGGATTTCTGCAATCCCCTATAATCTCCTTCTACCACTCTTTCTCAAATAATTATTTTCAATCTTTTCCTGAACAGCTTCAAGAGAAATAAAAAAAACCACACACATTAAAATGGTTAAAAACAATAAAGTTAATCATGCAACTTAAGAAGCATAGCTGCCAAAGAAAACCTACAAAGTTTTCTTTGTAGAAGAGCAAAGAGCAAGGATTAAGTCCACCTACCAAAGAAATTATTTCTATTTCCAACCTTTTTCCTTCATCATTGAATGTTTTTCCAGTGACTTTTCTGAGCCAGATCATTTTACTTTATTTATACCCAATGGGGATAGATTGTCATGGGGGAAAAAAATCTATCTATGAGGTCACTGAAAACAACCTAATGGCACATAATCAATTTATATCCCACATTTCTAACAGGAATCTCATAAGCATTTCCCCCCTTCACTTTATAAAGTTAAATTATATAAAATATTTTCAAACAAAAACATTCCTGTTTGTGAATATTCCATGTTCCACAAATATTTCACTCCCATTCTACGCTATGAATTCATTGAATTTTTCCCCCAGATTTTTCCTCCATCTAAATTGTAACTGAGATTGGAAATTGGGATTCCGTCCTGCCTAAGTCATACTCCAAAATTTAATGCCAGACTAGCTCAGAGTTCCCTAAGATTTACTGCTGAATATTTTTTTGTTGAAGCAATTCCATAAGAGTTGCTTACTTTGCAACCTTAAGGCTTATGTAGACTACAAATGCAATATGCTGTATGAAAACATTTTTATTGTAGCAGCAAAAGCAAGGATTTGATAAGATTCAAAATACAGCAGGCAAATAGAAAGTATTTTAATCTTTAATGAATTTATTGGGCTTTATTCTGCCTGCTTGCCATCCTCCTTCTCTTGCTTTTGAGTTTTGTGCATCTCTAAAGCATCCCTAGATGATCCTTATACAGATGGGAAACATAATTTGTGTCCAACAGTTTTCTACCCTGGAATCTGTAGTTTCTGTTTGCCTGTATCCAAAATGTGAAAAAATTAGATAATGTTGAAAGCCTAAAGTCCAGTCCAGAATGCTATTAAATGATCATAAATCACACTGCAAGCATCTGAAATAAGAGGGTGGAATAACAAGAACTGATTGAGCCCTCAATCCCATTTTATGTTTTATAGGTATGCATTACATTATAATATGTGTCTTGTTTTCACCCACTGGTTAACTGCTGTAATCTTGAGCATAGTTTTTACCCTTCAGTTCCCACCATTTTAGTAATTGGGGGGGGGGGGCATGTTCAATCTATCTCCTCTTAATCTTGCAAAAGACTGCCTTCAATTTTCCCCATTCTGAAAGGGAATATAATGGAATAAAATGCCAAGAGAAGCTGGGAATTCTGAAATTCTCTCTTCAGGGTCTGATTCTTGAATAAGATTAAAAAAGCAAGGGTACGGATTTGTTGGGTTTCTAAACAGCCAGGAATCTAACCACCTAAGGATGCTTGTTAAAGGTGGTTTCTTTTTCTGCATGTAAAATCCCAGAAAATATATATGGTAACCAGAGTAAAAGAAACCTTGGTTTTATGTCCTTGCCTTGTCTCTTCACAATTTAGGCTGAGCTACCAAGAATCCTTATCTGAATCTGTTTTTTTTTTAAAAAAAATCTTTATACAGTTTTATACAGATTCTTTTACACAGTTCTGTCTATACTTCCTGTAGGGAACGGCTGCATCTCACCTCTTAATTAGGACTAACTCCATTCCTAATGTATTATTGATTGTTGAATTATTGATTAACTGCTGCTTGTGGGCATGTCAGTTCTCTGACTAATATTTTCCTCCTGTCAGCAGATGTGGCTGAGATTTCTCTTGTGAACAGTCAATGAGAGTTGGGCTAATAATGGAGCACATTAAAGGAGATCAGCCCAATCAGTTATTTTGTTCACCAAGAAATCATGCAAGGAATATTGGCTAAAACTTTAGAATTTATAAGAACATCTATATTTTCTCAAACATAGCTGGTTCATTTGCACCACACCTAGGGATGCACCAACTCATGAGTTGCATCTCTAGATCTTAGAAAAAGAGACAATTGCTGAAAAGATATTAATATTTAATGTAATTTGGTATTGTGTTGGACAAGCTTTGGGAGATTTTGGTTCAAATCCCCATTTAGCTGTAAGTTCACTGGATGACTTGAACTAGTTGCTCTGTCAACTTTCACCATCTCCCAGTACTATTGGAGGAAAAAAATAGAACAGGTCTATTGTTTGGAAGAAGAGAGACATAATAATAATAATTCATGTTTTCTTGCAATATTTTCCCTAGTGTCTGAGAATGTGATGGTCTGTGGGAATAGTCTTAGGAGACAGGAGGGAGAACTGGATACTGGATGACCAGCATATAAAAGAAGGATGGTGTGGGAAACATTTTAGAAGGGATCCTTCCTAGTTTTCTGGACTGTAAAATCAAAGGAAGGGGGGTGGGTGGGAGAAATACTTTCAGTCTTGTAGAATTCTGTTAATGTAACTTAACAGTAAAGAAAAAGATAGTATTCCTGATTGTGCTTCTTGTCTGGATAACCTCATGGGTTATTGCTAACATCAATCTTGCAGGAGAAAGAAGCAATTTGATTGCTTTAGGGAAATTGAACCAGTTCATCAATCCTTTGGGAAAATATATTTTTAGTTCTTTGGCAATGACCCTTACAGGAAGCTAGGCACAAAATGAGCAACCTTTCAATCCAGCTGGAAGGATTTGCCTCTAAGAGCTTACATCTCAACTTCACTGTATTCCATTACAGCTGTACTTTTTAAGGTCCAATAACAACCAAGACTTCCTTTCTTCTGTCTAGCATCTATCTAGTGCAATAAATAGTTATACACAGGAGAAAGAAAGATTTGGTTTTTACTGGAACTTAAAACTACAGCTGTAGGGGAATACAATGAAGCTGGGATGAAAGCTCTATTAAAAACAATGAGACTTATTCCTAAATTAATCAGAATAACATTATACTGTTTATAGTTGGAATATATAAAGTGATAAAGTTTAACATCCTTTTCAGAATAATGATATTTTTGTTATCATGACATATAATAAAACTGTTGATAGATAGATTACATACTGTTGAATCATTTTTCATTTCTCCATGATGATTTATTCCTGTTATTTCAAGATTCCCAATAGGATACTTATTGCCAGTATAACAGTCCTTGCTGCTGGTCATCCACTTCTGCTTCATTGCACCTTTCCTAGTGCTAAAGCCTTATTTAGGTCTTTGCATAATTGACTGAAATAGGATCATTTAAACTTGGTTATTTGTACCTGGAGTGGGAATGCTAAGTTGATTTATTTGATGATCCATTAGCGTGTTTTCTTGGCTGTCCATAATATCCTCAGGAGACTTCTCCAAGCCAAAATTCAAAGGCTTCAATATTCTTACTATCCTACTTCTTTAAAGTCCAACTTTTGCTTCCATAGAGTGTCACAGCATGATTGTAATTAGATGCAGGCTGCATCTGAATATCTTTTCTAAGGCCTTCATAGTTGCTCTACCAAGTGCTAGTATGTGGTATATTTCTTGATTGCTTATTCCTTTAGTATTGATAGTTGATCCTAAAAAGCTTCTTTGCCAGTTCTGAGGCTGATGGTTCTGTTTGCTGTCATTAGCTGGTCTTCTTTATATTTAATTTTACTCCCATTTTTTTCTACTGTGTTCTTTTACTAGTATTAGGGCTTGTCAATGCTTTGCATTTTTAGCTATTGTAAATGTCATCAACACAATGTAGGCTCTTGATGTTTCTTTCTCCAGTTTTAAAGCATGCTTATTATTTCCAATTATGCAGATAGTCCTCTACATAAAAGAGCCTGCCCATTATGTTGTGGTAATGGTCATAAAACAGGTCAATCATGAAACTGACTAAGCTTTATGACCTTTTTTTGTGAACAAGCAGTTGTAAAATGATTATGGCAAATGTTTAAAAAAATGCTGCAGTTATTAAGCAAACCAATAGTCCATTATAGGTATGGTTTTGTCAAAAACTGAAATGTTGGCAAAAAAACATAAATGCCATTATATTGATGTGTACCTGAAGTTGGGTCACATGACCACAGAGCAAATCTGATTTTCAGACACAGATTTTAAGTCCCCATTTTTGAGTTGATTGTAACTTCAAATGGTTGCTGTATAATCTTTCAGCATCAACTTGCAAAGAAATGTCAGCATACAGTTCAGTATATGTATGTGAACAATAAACTATATTTATTATCTGTATTATCTCAGTCTTAGGGTGGTCACTGTCCCTCAGATAGGCGGGTGTGAGTCCCTACTGTTGAAATGGGATCCTGGAGTTCAGTCAGGTCTATTGATCATGTACCTGTCTCCCAGCTGTGTGTCTTCAGCCCTGCCCGCACTACTCGATGTCTTATCCGAGTTGGCAGTTGAGCTCCCCAACCTTGTAGTTGTGGGAGATTTCAACTTGCTATTGTTTGGCGAGACATCAGAGTTAGTCTGGGAGTTCATGGCCTCCATGATGGCCATGGACCTGACTCAGATTGTGCAGGACCCTACTCACAGTGGTGGACACACGCTCGACCTCATATTTCTCTCTGGGCAGTGGATTAGTGATCGGGGTAGGGGGGATTTGTCCCCCTGTCATGGACCGATCATTCCCTCCTTAGGCTGGACTTTCCAGCCACCAACCCTCACCGCTGGGAGGTGGAACCAATGTGTTGGTTCCGCCCCAGGTGCCTGATGGACTCTAGGTTCCTGACAGAGCTTGGGACATTTCCCACATCCCAAACACACGATTTGGCTGAGGCCCTGGTGGCGTCCTGGGAATGGGCTGCTGCTGGGGCGTTGGACCAAATCGTGCCTTTGCGGCCTCTGACCCAGCGCAGATTCCGGTTGGCCCCATGGTTCTCCATGGAGCTCCGGGACATGAAGCGCCGGAAAAGATGCCTAGAGGGCTGTTGGAGGTCTTCCCAGTCTGAATATGACCAAATACAGCCAAGAACCTATATTAGGTCTTATCTTGTGGCGAAATCTAATTATTTCTCTGCTCTCATTGCGTCTGCAGAAAACCGCCCGGCGGCCCTGTTTCGAGTGGCTCGCTTCCTCCTCCATCAGGGAGCAAGGGAGGACCTCTTACAGGGCAGAGCTGAGGATTTTGTTCAGTTTCTGCAAAACAAAATCGGTCAGATTCAGAAGGATATAGACTCTGACGGCGCGGGGTCTGACGAGGAGGCCACTGCAAGTCTTGTGAATAATATCTGAGTTGAGTTTGATCCTGTTTCTCTGGATGAAGTGGACAGAATTGTTGGTAGGCTGGGTGCCTCCATGTGTTTGCTGGACTCTTGTCCCTTCTGGCTTTTTTGGGCAACCAGGGAGGTGACTGGAGCCTGGATACAGGCCATTGTCAACGCTTCTTTGAGGAAGGGGGTCGTCCCCGCCATACTGAAGGAGGCAGTGGTTCAACCGTGCCTCAAGAAGCCGGCCTTGGATCCAGACTCACTTAACAACTTTAGGCCACTCTCCAACCTTCGCTTTATGGCAAAGGTTGTCGAGTCCGTGGTGGCACAACACGGAGGAAGTGGACTATCTAGACCTGTACCAATCAGGTTTCAGGCGCGGTCACAGCATGGAAACGGCATTGGTCGCCCTGGTAAAAGATCTCTGGTGGGCCCAGGATGGTCCTCCATCCTGGTCCTACTTGACCTCTCAGCGGCTTTCGATACCATCAACCATGGTATCCTGCTGCAGCGACTCAGAGGGTTGGGGGTTGGAGGCACTGTTCTACAGTGGTTCTCCTCCTACCTTTCGGGTTGCTTGCAATTTGTATGGGCAGGGGGACAGAGGTCCTCCCTGAGGCCCCTCTCATGTGGGTTACCTCAGGGGTAGGTCCTCTTCCTCCTGCTCTTTAATATCTATATGAAGCCGCTGGGTGAGATCATTCATGGTTTTGGGGTGAGGTATTATCAGTATGCTGATGATACCCAGTTATACATCTCCACCCCGGACCATCCCAGGGATGCCTTTTCTGTGATGTCCCACTGCCTGGAGGTGGTGCAGGTCTAGATGAGTAGGAACAGGCTTAAACTTAATCCCTCCAAGACTGAGTGGCTGTGGTTGTCGGCATCTCAGGTTCTAGAACCCCATCATTCTTGATGGGAGGGGAGTCACTTGCTCCCTCTGATAGGGTCCGCAAGTTAGCTTCCTCCTGGATTCACGGTTGTCTTTAGAAGATCATTTGACAACCGTGGCCAGGGGGGCTTTTGCTCAGGTTTGCCTGGTGTGCCAGTTGCGCCCTTTCCTAGACCAAGATGCCCTCTGCAAAGTCACTCAGGCCCTGGTTACTTCTCAATTAGATTACTGCAATGCCCTCTACATGGGGCTGCCCTTGAGGTGCACCTGGAGGCTCCAGCTGGTCCAGAATGCGGCCGCGTGGGTGGTTACGGGAGCTTCCCATTACTCCCATGTAACACCTCTCCTGCGCGAGCTGCACTGGTTACCAGTGGTCCTCCAGATCTGCTTCAAGGTGATGATACTCACCTATAAAGGCCTACATGGCATCGGCCCAGGGTACTTGCAGGACCACCTTCTGCCTTCATCCCACCACCCCGTGCACTCGCACAAAGCTGCCCTCCTCAGGGTGCCATGGGCCAGACAATGTTGGTTGGTGGCGCCCAGGGCGAGGGTGTTCTCGGTGGGTGCACCGACCCTCTGGAATGGGTTCCCCTCCGACCTCCACACCGCCCCTAACCTCTGCTCCTTCCGCCGGGACCTGAAGATGTGGCTGTTCTAACAGATTGGCTGACACGATTGGATTTTTAATTTTTATCTACTTTTAAATTGTTTTTAATATGAATTTAAATTATTGTGCTTGTATAATGCTTTTTAATTTTTGTGAGCCCCCCGAGTCCTTTGGGAGAAGGGCGGCATATAAATAAAATAAAATAAATAAATAAATAAATAAAAGACAGACTAGAAATAAAAATTAAAATAAGCAAGAAAATGGTAAGAGAATATCTGACTGATGAATATAAATCACTGGGACCTGATGGGTTATGTCCCATTCTAAAGCATCTGGCAGATGTTATCTCAAAACCATTGTATCACATCTTTAAAAAAACTTGGGACATCCGGGAATTACTTGAGGATTGGAAAAGAGCTGATGTGTTTCCTGTTATGTCCTAATAAGGACCCATTCTTTTGCATGCCCACCACTGATTGGTTGATCAAGTGATGGGAAAATTAAATAGCTGTCATTGGTCGGCCAGGCCGCCGGAGCTCAATATAAGCCAAGCCCCGGCAGCCAGCCGGCTGTTGTTTCTGTTCCTGCTTTAATAAAAGTGCTGAATGGACCTCGCTGTCGCGTCTCTCTTCAACCTGCGCTGAATCTAACACTGGCGGCGAAGGTAAACTAGAACTTCAGCGAATTCACCTTGTGGGCACAATCGCCATTTGGATTACCTCCAACGATTACCTAGTGGGCAATCAACTTCCATCTCCATGCGCGGCAATGGTGGCTTCTGCCTGAGTTCTGCCGGTGCCGGAGGGGGTTTTCGGCAGGAAGACGGTGAAATGGGGGTCCCATGACATCGCTGGCACTAGTGCCAGCATCGGGAGTCCCCCAGGCGCTGATTGAGCTCTTCGGAGCTCCGGACGAGCTCGCCTGGGTTGGCGGCGGCGATCGGAAGGCAGGAGCGCCGAGGGAGGCGGCGGCCTGGGCCGCTGCTGCCTATGGCTTCCGCCGCGGCGCCCGCTCCCCCTGCCGGCTTGGCATCAGCTGGGAGGCGGTCCTGGCGGTCGCCGATTGTGGCGTTTCGGCCCAGCGGACCACGGGGGACCCCTGGAGAACTTGGGGAGCCCCGAAGGTGGCTGGAGCCGTCGGCGTCTTTTCGGCGTCGGCGACGACGGTGGCGCAGCGATGCCGGTGATGGCGGCGGTGAGTTGGGCGGACGACGGCGGGGAGATGGCAGCTGGCGGCCTGGCTGGTTCTGGTTGGCGTGGCAATGTCGGGACTATCCAGAGGGCACCGGCCGACAGCTGGCCTGGGACGCTGGCCGGAGGAGACTGGAGGCCCGCTGTCCCAGAAGACTTGGAGGCCCCAAGAAGACCTGGTGGCCCAGGAAGACCTGGCGGCCCCCATAATTACATTTTGGGGGGCTAGGGTGACTGAGCTAGCCTGGAAAGATCTGGATCGGGGGCTATGGCCTGAGGGGATGTTTTTCTACCATCTTTCCCCCTCGGCATGCTTCTCGTACCCACGGCGCTACAGATCACCCTTGATTGAACTGCGGCCTGTTTGATGCCTTCTGGAAACCCCCTTTTCCCTCTAAAGATCACCCTGCCTTTCTCCTTCTTTTGTGCTGCTGTAAACCATCTATATACCATCTTCCCAATGATGCTGGACCATATTGACAGGACAACATGCAGTTTTGGAAGTATTGAGGCTGGTTATTTTTATTGCCTCTATTACGATGGGGGATTCCAACTACCCCACAGTCTTGCCCCCTGACTGGCCGCTGTGAGAGGACGGCCGTCGAGGGGGATACTATCTCCGACCGGCCATTGTGAGAGAATGGCCGTTGGGTGTTTCTTCCCCATCTCTTTTCCCCATACTGACTGATTCCTGTTTTCACCCGGTTTAACATCTGAAATTCCTGCCTGTATATTTCCCCCCCCCCCCGGACATTGGACAGAATTCAGTTGTATACAGCAGCTGCACTTTTTGCGCTGCGAGACTCCCCCCTCTCGCAGGCCTGGCCCTCCACTTTATCGAGGGCCTACCTTTATGACGGGTCCTGGGACCCCGAGAGGTGGCATGCTGCGAAGAGGGGGTTGAGGGCATTTTTAACTAAATTTTTTAACAAAATTTTAAGGGGTTCGGGGAGGGGGGAGGGATTATTTAATAAATTTGAAGGGTCTGGGGGTACCCTTACTGGCCTTCAGCCAAGCCTGTCTGAAGATTGCGCGGGGATGGGGGGGGTGTCGGGTTTGTCGGGGGTTAGGTGCCCAGAGGGTCATTCCATCTCTGTTGTGGTTGGGAGAGGCAGGAGTGGTGGGAGAGGAGGGCCTCATGATACCCGGAGAACGCGGTCCCGATATTTATATGCGGTACCGCG
>JANHFM010005630.1:229903-245803 GCA_032468115.1 Grayia smithii | reverse complement strand
TTTTATGGTTGGGGGTCACCACAACATGAGGAACTGTATTAAAGGGTCACGGCATTAGGAAGGTTGAGAACTACTGCCTTAGAGGGAATGAAGAGTTACTAAATTTATTTATATTTGTTGATAAAAATTGGAAATCGCTTCTTTATATACCTTTTTTCTGTTGTTTTTACATTCCAACTTTTTCTCTTTTTTCTTGCATTTTTACTTTTTTCTATTCTATTTTCTTTGTTTGTTTTAGTTTTTATTATTATAAAAAAGTTCTTAATGAAATTTACATATATTATGTAAATATATATATATAAATATATATATATTTCTCACACAGTTTTCTTTTCCTCCCTCAGGTGTTTGTGAAAGCACATTTTGACTATGATCCAGTCACTGACAATCTCATTCCCTGCAAGGAAGCTGGTCTGAAATTTGTAGCTGGAGATCTTCTTCAGATTGTCAACCAGGATGATCCCAACTGGTGGCAGGTATCATCAGCCTTATGTCTGTCAATGAACCATGTGTAATATTGGGACTTAATGTAAGGCAGCACTAGGCAATTCACTAATGTTCCGTGTCTTTAGAGTAGAACAGCTTCCCAATTACTCTTCCAGAGCCCTCAGCCATGCCAACGTCTTAGAGTCTATGTTTCATCCCTAAACTAGCATACTATTTTTAGGTGTAATGGAGAGCTTATGTAGTATCTGTACCTGAATGGGGACAACACACATTGTTTCAGACAGTAAAATATTTTGAGCCCTTGTTGGTAATTCATAACTGTTTACTAAAAGGCTTAGCACTACAGTAAAGTTAACAAGCTTCAGTTCAAAGGAGCATAATGCCAGTCTTCTTATGTTAACTTCTTTCTACAGTAGTATCAAGACTGTAGTTTAGTCTGTGGTTCCCAATTTATGGGCCATGGCCCACTACCATGCTGTGCAGTAATTGCCATCAGGCCGCATGAATGGCAGGCTGAAGTGTGCGCTTCTGTGTGCACACAATCCCACTCACAGGAGCCTCATTGTGGATGCTCACGGCCCCACTCACTCAAGCATTGCCATGATCTTCACGGGCACACACATGCACATGCATTTGGCCCTTCCACAAAATCATCCCCTCTTTCCCCCCTCCGCCTGCTCCAGGCTGCCAACCCAGAATGGTTGAGGAACTTTGCTTTAATCCATCTTGTTAGTGAGAGACCATTTTGGATAGAACCAGAAAAACAAAGTCATGGTAAATTGAAATCTAAATGGAGCAGAATAGAACCTGTAATCTCCTCAACCAGGGGTGAAATCAAGCAGGTTCTGACAGGTTCTGGAGAATCGGTAGCGGACATTTTGAGTAGTTTGAAGAACTGGCAAATTCCACCTCTGGCTGGCCCCAGAGTGGGGTGGGAATGGAGATTTTGCAGTATCCTTCCCCTGGAATGGGGTGGGAATAGAGATTTTGCAATATCCTTCCCCTGCCACACACACCAAGCCACGCACACCAAGCCACACCCTCAGAACTGGTAATAAAAAAAATTGGATTTCACCACTGTCCTCAACCCATTCTCACTTAGTTAAACCCCCAATGTCTCCAACATCTCCCATATTTTGTGGTAAAGTAATAAAATTTCTGACAATTGACCTACCTTCTAGCTCCCCATTCTTATAAGTTAAGAAATTTTTCCCTGCTATGTTGGACGTTTGTTCCAACTTCAGCCAAGCTATATATTGTGCTTAGAAACATATCATTTTTCTCAAATTTACTCTGTTCTGGATTGTTGTAAGAGGTGATAGAAGGAGTTAGCCAGAAGGCAATATAATATAATATTAAATGGAGCATACTATGATGCTGTCACTGCTAATACCAGAACTGGAGTATGGAAAAGAGGTTGCCATCAATACTTCTGACAGAGTTTGTTAAATGAGAGTTTATACTTTTTGTTAAAAGTAGTTCCTAAAAGTTTTCCATGTGACTCTTGAAATCAAATTTGAATTAGGGATGGGTTGAGTATTACCTATATATGCGCATGTTTTGCTTGATTCTTATCACAGAGAGAATAATTGAGTTCCTTCAAAAAATATAAATTTGATATATTTTGAGATTGATGCATGCTGAATTCTGCCTACCACTTGGTGGCAATTATTTGGGGTATCTGCCATTGCAGTGAGATCACCCTTGTTCCCATTTGACCACCCCATTGTTCTTTCTTTCCATGTGACCTAGTGAGAGAATAAAGTTGTGGGTTCATAGAACATGAGCAGGAATTGGAAATTGTCTCCCAATGATAGAAGCATAGAAGGAGACAGAGTAGCATAGCTTTGCTATGGCAGTAGCCCTACTAGTTAAAAAAGTTCTACAGAAGTAGCTGCTTTATAATGAATTTACTTGGAATTTAATAAAAACATGGAGATCCAATGCAAACCACTGGAGACCAAACTGGGCAGGGATAGATAGGGCACTTTTGTAACTACACACATCCTTGAGAATTTTACCAAAGTTTACCTTAATTGTTGAAGAAGTTTCTAAAGCACAGGATATAAAGAAACTAAAGAAGTTTCCTTAGTTGGTTAAGAAGTTTCCTTCATTATACAAAATGAAAACTGGTAGGGAGAATTTCTCTGTCTGGCATTGTCCATTTACACAGAGGAAATGCTCGTTGAGGACCCTACTTGACTCTTACTTCAGGTGCTCAAACCTCCCTTTGTTTTTTGTAGGCCTGCCATGTGGAAGGTGGCAGTGCAGGGCTGATCCCAAGCCAGCTGCTGGAAGAGAAACGCAAAGCTTTTGTGAAGCGCGACCTTGAAGTCACACCATCTTCAGGTAAAAGGCACAGGTCCTGTCAGTAGCAGAATTGGAACACTTAGCAAAACGGAAAACAAGGTTCTCCATAACGTCGACAAGACCTATAGAAAATTAGTGCCACACATTCATTTTAGAGATCAGGCTATAAGCATGTGTGAACATCAAAGGGTAAAGAACACAAGAGAACGTTGCTGGCTCTAAGGCCTGTTTGATCCAGTGAACAACCAGATCAGTGGTGGTGGTATTCAGCCGGTTATATCTGGTTCGGGTGCACCAGTAGTGGTAGCTGCGTGAGGCTCCGCCCACCCATCCAGATGTCATCACGACCCCAGAAGAGGGTCCTGCACATGCACAGGGGTGTTGCATGCACACTCACATTTGCGAACCAGTAAATATCACCTCTGAACCAGATGAAACCCAAAAACTCATAAGCAGCATATAGGGTGATAGCATCTTCTACTGCTACTCTCCAATGATTAGGATTGAAGATATATTGCATTTCCTTCTAATCTGGAGATTGTATAAAGCTATCAGGATCAGAAGCCAGAGTAATATTTTTTTCCTCCAAGATTTTTTTCACACTTTCTTTCAAAAGTGTCTAAAGAATTGATGGTTATCACAACATCTTTGGCAATGAATTGTATAGTTTAACCGATGCATTTCACTTAAAAGTATTATTTTTATCTAAAAAGAAGGATTAGTCTCTTCCCCACATAACTTTTTCCCCTTCAATGAGCTTTACATTCAATGGAACTGAACTCAGCTGTCCATGAACTAAGTCCAACAGTTTAATATTTATGCAAGAGTGTTTTTTCTTTCTGAATTTTCTTTTGGGGGAGACTTTGGGAAGAATTCAGGTTTATTTTTATGTTAAGTTAAGTACAATTGAATGAAAAATAATACCTCCATACTACAAGTTTCATTTCTGTATATTTCTGTATTGTTTGTGGTTAACTTTCCTTTTTTCTTTCTTTTTTAATTTATTGTGAGTTTATATTGAACACCATCCAATATTGGAGCTAAGCAGCCTTATAAATGTTTTTATAAATAAAAATGAGTAAATAAAGTCGCCAATGGATAGTAATGCTGATGTGCTTCAAGCTCTGTCACTTTTTTTTTAATCCCTTCTTGAAAAAAAAGGTTGTGTTACTGTAGTTCATGAAATGGAAATCTCCAGTGAATATCCATCAGTGCATTTGATTTTTGACTGCTAAAGGAATCTATTTGGGACAAAAATATATAAAAATAATGACCTGGGAAGAGCTGATCTGTGAAAACAAGAACAAAGTACAGGTGGTCTTTGACTTATAACCATTCTTTTAAAGACCATTTAAAGTTACAATGGCACCAGGGGTGGGTTCTACTTACCTGTCCTACCGGTTCTAAAGGTACACGTGCTTTGCGCGTGGTCAGGGTGCACGGCGCCGGCCGGGCATTCCTGCACATGCGCAGAAGCTTTTTTGCCCCCAAAAATGTCAAAAAATGTTTCCTGCATATGTGCGCAAGTGCGCAGAACGGTAAGTATGGGTGTGCGGGGGGGGGGGGTGGCAGTCCGGAACGTGTAGAACCGGTTCGGTGACATCACAGCATCACCGCTACCTATTCGCGCGAACCAGACCGAACCGGGGGCAACCCGCCACTGAATGGCACTGAAGAAGTGACTTATGGCCATTTTTCATAATTATGACTGTTGCAACATCCCAATCAAAATTTGGGCATTTGATAACTGGCATGTATTTATGACAGTCACGCTGCAAAGGGGTCATGTGATCACTATTTGTAATCTTCCCAGCCAATTTCCAACAAGCAAAGTCAATGGGGCAGCCAGATTCAATCAGTGACTGCATGATTCACTAAACAAATGTGATTATTCACTTAATAACTGTGGCAAAAAAAGGTTGTGTAATGGGGCAAACCTATCTTGTTTAGCAAGGGAAATTTTGGGCTCAGTTGTAGTCATTTGGGGCCAGTAAGATCAAGAGAAGAGTTTTACATCATAAAGATTGATGAAATAATTAAAGACAATGAAAAAGGAATAGCAAAACATAGTGTTTTGCAGAACTGTACAAGACTCATTATTGATGTTCTCCAGCATCAGAAAGTTTATGCAAAATGGGTTGCTCAGATTCTGGCAGCAGAGATAAGAGCTTCAAGAACTGAAATTTATAGCAATTGTTGTTGTCATACTATGAGAAAGGAGGTCTTAATTTTTGCTCAGCATTGTGACAAACCACAAAATATTGGCTCATGATTATGATTCAGACATGAAGTATCAGTCCATATTGTTATTCAATGGATTTCCTTGAATCTGGCAACACAATCAACTCAGAGGATTACATACCAATACTTGAAATTTTTAAATAATTAATCAGAGTTTAATTAAAAACAAAAGAAGAACATTTTGCTGCAACACGATAACTCTAGGGCTCTTTATGAACCATTCAAGAGGCAACTGCAAAGTTGGATCTTACCCTATCCGCTATGCAGTCCAATCTTGGCATTATGCATTTTCAAATTTTTCTCACAATTGAAGAAATACCTTTAATGGGCTTCTCTTTGTTCCAAATGAAGTAGTAGAAATGATTGTCTGGACCTGGTTGAAGGGACAAAATGTGAAGGTTTTTATGACAGTCTTAGGAAACTTGTCCTGTGTTGGCAGAGAGGACCAGAGATTATGTGGAAAAGTAAATAACAGATAACAAAATAATGTCCAAAATAAATAATGTTCCTATTTCCTATTTCATGTATTAAAATATTTCCATTTGAAATTATATAATAAAGGTATTATTTTTCATTCATCTCTTTTTATTTTTATTGGTTCTGAGCCTTTCCTTCTCAAATCCTCCCTTCCTCTTCAGTTTTGTGAAGTTGTAGCACAGTCTGGATTTCTAATTATTTTAAGGGGTGGGATACTTTTCCAGATAGTAATATGAATTATTTTACCTGTTTCAAAGTATGTAAATCACTATCCAACTGCAGTTGTCTTTAGAACAAAATGCCTATTAGATCACACTACTAGAACACCTTTAGTTGTTTCAGACTCAATGAAGATAATAGCATTTTAATGACTCACTGCTTGCCAGTATCACATCATGTAGAAATAATTTAGAGATGTCACTATTTGCTTTATCCTGTCTTAAAAACAACAACAACCCTCAAGCACATAGATAGGATTTGAATTGACAGCTCTTTGACTATAAGCAGAGAACAATTACTGTAATTAGACCTTAAACAGTTTTTTTGTTATTATTTCCTAGAGCTATCTCATTCTGGAAATTTACTTGTCCTTATTCCACCTTATTGAATTTGTTTCATGTTTTCTTTCTTCTTCTGACAGGGGCCTTGTGTGGAAGCCTTAGTGGGAAGAAGAAGAAAAGGATGATGTATCTGACCACCAAAAATGCAGGCAAGTTTGGTACTCATCGTTTTCTAACTAATGTGTGATTTATTGCATGAAGCAAACGTAGTTGTAAAAACCCCTGATAAAGCACTGGGTCCTGTAATCTTCTACGTCCCGACCTGTTGTTCACCAAGGTGGTATTTTGAATGGAAGAAAGGTAAGAAGAGGCAAAGTTTTCTGCCTACATTACACAAAATAATCCTACGTGGCTTACAATAAAACAATAAATAAAGCAAACTAACTTCAGGACACCACTACATATCCCACATATAGTGGCACAATGTCACATATTCTCCCCATACTGTTTACCTTGTTGGGCTTGCGTCTATTCTCATCCAGAGGCTAGCTAAAGAGCTAGGTTTCACAGCCATCCAAAGGATTAATAGGGCAGAGGCCTTCCAAAAAGGGAGACTGTTCCAGAGGATTGGGAGAACCACAGAAAAGGCATATATCTGAAGTCCTGCCAAATGACATATAAGCAAAATGACCAGAAGCCTCTCTGACCTGTTGGGATGGGCAATATTTTCAGGGAGAAAACCTGGTTTCAGGTCATTCAGGCTTTAAATACTTTTGTACAGACTTTTCAAAAGAACAATATGTTCAAAATTTATTGTTGTATTTCTTCTACTTCATGTTTGCTTGCAGAAGTGTGGATTTTTAATAACTAAATTGGGGGCTGGAGAGGTCCAGTAGGATTGGCATTCCTAGTAAATGAAACTGATGGATTTGGGGAATTGGAATAGAGATTTGTCAAACAGTAATTTAGCAACCTTGTCTCCATTTTCATGAATCAAACTACTTCAAAAGAATAATTTCTTCATGTATGAAAAATAAGATTTTTAAAAAAACAAGCAAACTTATTTTGGAAATTTCTTTAAATTTGTCCAAACATTTTTCTTTGGAAAAGCTGCCAAGACTAGTTTTACTCAGCCCAGTCTAAAAAAATGAAGTGTGTAATTTCTAACCAGCCTCAGAAGGTCACAGGGGCTCTGCAGTAGAGTTAACAGCAATATCTTTCCTCTTCATTTCAGAGTTTGATCGACATGAGCTGCTGATCTATGAAGAAGTGGCTCGAATGCCCCCTTTCCGTAGGAAAACTTTGGTGCTCATCGGTGCCCAGGGGGTTGGACGGCGTAGTATTAAGAACAAGCTTATCATGTCTGACCAGTCTCAGTATGGAACTACCATCCCATGTGGGTTATGGCTGTGGTGCAATTTGGAAGAGAGTGTCTTTTGGCCAGATTTATTCTCCTTGGATTTCTGAGTACTCTTCTGCTATATTTTAGTAGCAGAGTACTTTTTAGTAGCTGAGTTGCAAGGTTGAGAAAAGAGAGTTTATAGGATGTTGGGCAGCCTGTGATTTTTATCCAACAACATATTATTTTCCACTTGAGGAACAAAAATTATCTGGAGTTAAGTCTTACTTAAATACTGACAATGAGGCAAATACCCTTTATTACACTTGAATATATGGGGCTCAGGGCACACCTGTGTTTCAAAGGGTGGCCTCTGTTTTCAAGTCTCTGCATCTATGGGGTTAAGCAACAAATTCGCCTTCCTCAGAAATAACATCATTCATGTTTTGTGCACACTTGTTGTTTCATGGAAACCTTTTCTTCATGTAATTTCTTGATGGGAAATACTAAGCAATGTTAAGATCATTTTCAGTGGAACATATTTTGATTTCATAGAGAGGCAGGTTCAGAAGGAATTATGTATCTGATGTTGTGGCCCGCCAGCAGCCAGCAGATTTGGCAGCAGAGTCGGACAGTGAGGAGGTTGGGGAGGAACATGGGCCAGTCCTGGGGGCTGGGGAAGGCTCGGACGAGGGCTCTTCATTGGAGGCAGAGAGGGAAATAGACAGCAGTGAGGCAGATGAACAGCTAGAGCCAGTTCCCAGTGTGCGCATGTGCAGAGCTACCAGAAGACAAGAACAACTAAGAAAGCAGGGACAACTTGGAAGTAAAGCCACACCTTGGAAGTGATTGGCCCCTCCCATAGGAAACAAAAGAGGAGCGAATGGGGACTGGGCTTTTGTTCTGTCCCAGCTGCGGACCCCAAAGAATGCAACACAACATCTGTACCAAACTTAAGTTTACTAAATTACTCCAGTCTTTGTCACACCAAGGCTGTTAATAAACATTCTTAACAGCCTACAAGAGTCCTGATATAATCAAAATCTTACGAGAGTTGGCAGAAAGCCCAGAAGCAATTATGCAGAGAATCCAGACACGAAGTAGAGTGAACGAAAGTTGTCCCATACAGCTTGCTTCAGTTGGCGTTCCTCTTTAAATAGGCTAAGGGAATGGCCAATTAGTCCCCAGCCTTACTCTCAAGGAGACCTCCTCCTGAGGAGCCACTCCTGCCTTTTGGCAGCTCTGCTTGCCCATGCATCAAGAAGAGTCTCCTCCTCTTTGTCCTCTTCACTTAAAGGAGCCTATGGAGGTTCTGAAGGCCCTGGCTGAATCCCTGCCTCCAGCACCACATCTTCTCCAGCCTCCTCACTGTCCGGCTCGAGCGCCAGCTGCACAGGCTGCTGGCACAACAGCACAACAGCCTCCTTGTTGTCGGAATCAGCCACAATCTGCACAGGCCACTGACAGGCCACAACAGTGTTTGCAGGAAACAATTCGTTCATTCTGTGACTCTCAGAGACTCTGTGCCAAGTTTTGCCTTGTTCTGCATTTGGAAGCTAGTTACCTGGCAGCTTTCCAAGTGAGATAAGGACTATGTTGATAAATATTCCTTTGAAAAACTGTTTGGACAGGCCTCGTTGACTGTGAATGAAAGGAATTCACAGTCATGTAAATAAAAGAGGTTTTGCTGGGACCAAGATTCTGCTTTCTGTTTTTTAAGAGAGCCTAGGTCAGAAAAACCTGAAGCAACTTGTGGATGGAGCAAAATGGTTTATCCAGTTTCTCAGTTCTTTTCCTTGAATGGATTACCTAAGTTCTTAAGAAGTTCTGTATAGTACTATAGAATAATATAGTAATATGTGATGCTTAGTATACCTGGAGAGATTACGTTCAAGTCACAAACACTCCCTGGTGACTTTCAGCCAGTTCCTACCACTCATTCTAACTTTCTTCACACTGCTGTTGTGGAGATAAAATTTGGAGAGATGCCTGCAAATAGCAATAACAATAGCATCTTAGACTCATGTACCGCCCCATAGCACTTTACAGCACCCTCTTGGCAATTTGCAACATAAGCATTATAGGCATATTGCCCCCAACAGGTCTTCATTTTACTGACCTCATTTTACCAGGATCTGATATTTGTCCTTCGATTGCTCAGCCGTGGGAATTTGCTAAATTAATGCTGGCTGTATGTTTTGGCCTAGTTTTTGCCATTCTTTCAAAGCAGGAGAGGAAAATATTACAAAACCTGGAATGTTTTGTTTCTTACTGATGTAGTCAACCCCTTGCCAATTACTTCATTTGTCTTAATTTAATGGTTATGCAACATGAACTGTGCTTTTGAAAATGCTGTGCTAGCTTGCTTAAGCCCTGGGAAGAGGAGGGAGATCACTTTCAAAGTGCTTTAAGATTCTGCATCACACCCTTTGTTGGCTGGTTTGATGCGCATTTGAAAAAACTTTCCTTTCTCTTTTTGTCATGCTACGAGAGTTTGCAAAGCAGTTTTTTAACTTAAAAAAATTTTGGGCCGTGTCTACAACCACCTTTTGATGTTGAACAAGGTGAGAGTCGTCAGATTCCCCCAGCCTGGAATTTTTTTCTTCCCTTTGGAAACTGTAGAGAACTTATTCTCAAAATGGATAAATCTCCTAAAATGTTGTGAGGACAATTATCGCCCCAAGTTTACCAAGAAATGATTTCACTCAGAAAATTGTGTAAAGGCAACATGAAGAAAAGAAGGCATCACCAAAACTCCTGTGAAGCTGCATGAGTAGCCCAAGAAGAATTATACCAAGAAATAAGAGAAAAAAGACAAGAAGGAATATTACATCATAGGGATCTAGAGATTAAACCCAAAACCCTATACAAATGGTCCTCAATTTACAACAGTTTATTTAATGACCTTTTGAAGTTATAGTGGCACTGAAAAAAAGCAACTTATAGCCATTTTTCACAATTACAAGCATTGTGGCATCCTCATGCTCACGTGATCAAAATTCAGATATTTGGCAACTGATTCGTGACAGTTGCAGTGTCCTGGAGACATCAGATCACCTTTTGCAACTTTCTGACAAGAAAAGTCAATGGGGAAGCCTGATTCACTTAACAATTGTGCTAGAAACTTCATAACAACAATAATTCATGTAGCAACAGTGGCAAGGAAGGTCCTAAAACAAGGCAAGCTCACTTAACAAATGTCTCACTTAACAACAGAAATTTTGGGCTCAATTGTAGTCGTAAGTTGAGGACTATTTGTACTAAGTCCTGATTCTTATAGAAACGCAGTGAAGGATCTGCAGTACATAGAGATATAGAGAGATCCAGGAGCTTTTCTTCTGGACCTGGATCAAAGAAGGTGGGGGAGAGAACTGTGCATGAGTTCTGACCTATCATCATGATTAGGAGTTAGAGATCATTCCGTTTTCAAAATCATGATACCTACAGATATTTTCTCTACGTGTCTTGAGAGGGAAATATCAATCTCTACCTAGAATTGAACTCTCAACCTTCCAAGTGGGAAGTGAATGTCTTCATCATCAGGTCATCACACTGCTCAAAAAATACCAAAAATTGTGGCATCATAAAATTATGTCACTTAAAAAAAAAATGCTTTTGTAGAGTTTGTATTTGGTTATGACAGTATCCAGGCTAAAAAGATTTCCAAAGTCTGTTCTAACTAAACCCAGTTTCTTAATCTGTCTTTGGCAGACACCTCACGGAGGCCCAAGGAGCATGAAAAAACTGGACAAGTCTACAGCTTTGTGACTAGAAGTGAGATGGAGAGAGACATCAAAGCAGGCCGCTATCTGGAACATGGTGAATATGAGGGGAACCTCTATGGAACTAAGATTGATTCCATCCATGAGGTTGTGGAGTCAGGCAAAATGTGTATCCTGGATGTTAACCCACAGGTAGGGAATCTTTCCCATTATCCACTGGTTACTTAGGTAGAGATCTGTCTATTTACAGGATTTGAGACATTTGGATTTCTGTAATTTTTAGAATCCTTAAGTTGCCAAATTCTTCAATTGTAACAATTATGATAGATAAATAGGGTTTCCCCAAATTCAGTTTTCTCATATTGTTGAAATGTTGACAATTGTACATATTAATGTTACTGTACAAATCACATTTCTACACATTTTTCTCTTCATACACGGAGAAACAGCTGTTCACTAAGTTGGTGTCAACCTTGGTTTATTTGTATGTCCTCAAGACACTGAATTAGTGTTGTGCTAACCTGGAAAATGGACTAATTCTGCAATCAGGTTAAATCCAAAATAAATGTGTGACTACAGAAAGAATGAATGGTATCTCTATTTTGTATAGTGCCTAGCATTCTAGTGGTCTGGAAAGATGGGAATCTGTAATAGCAATTGTTCTCTTTGTTGGATATTTGGATAGGCTGTGAAGGTGTTGAGGACAGCTGAGTTCGTCCCATATGTGGTGTTCATTGAAGCACCAGATTTTGAGACTTTACGAGCTATGAACAAAGCAGCTTTGGAAAGTGGTGTAGCTACTAAGCAACTCACGGTGAGTGTCCATGAGAAGGTTGCGGAATGATGGAAGTGAGAAGAAATGACAAGTTTGGGATTGGTGCTAACTACCCATGCTAAATTCTAAATATTAACACTCTTGTGTTGTAACTTTTATTGGGCAGATTGGTGCATTATAAGGCAAAACCTTATAAACAAAGAAACATCAAATGACTAAATTAATGATGCTGGGACCTGATCCCAATTTTTAATGTTCCATGACAATTTCCCAGCCACTCATGCAACCCCTTGTTCCCACTCCCACCCCCAGCAGTAGCCACTTACCTACCTCCTGGGAAGGGAGGAGCAGGGAGGAAGGAGGAAGGAAATGTCCTGTACAGTTACTCTTGCACACCTCCACACACTTTCCCTGACTGAGCTGTGATTATAATTAAAAGGCCTATAGCAAGGTTGGCGTTACCTTTTATTGCCCAGAAGCTATATTTAACATTTGAAAGGCTGAAAGCTTCAGTGGGTAAAGTGATGGTGCAAAATGATTGAGGCTGTGTTACACACAAATGAAATCAGAATTTTATTTTTATCTCTTTGTGAGTTTGGAGAGGGGGTGTTGTATGTATATATGTATGTATACATGCCTAGGTGTATATACATACATACCATACACAAACAGAGAGACATATATGTTTATTTTAGGGATTGTGCTACAGTTTTTATATATTTGCACTTCAGAATTGTATGAAACCTACCTGTTCATCGATTAAAGATAATTATAATAAACTAATATTACAGATAAAAAAAAGATTTGTAAATTTGGAAAAAGCTACAACTATCTCTCAATGGTCGCATTCCTCTTATTTACAGCCAGCTCTGCTTTTTTCTGTATTTAATCAGGATGCTGACCTGAAGCGAACTGTGGATGAGAGCTGCCGAATCCAGCGAGGCTATGGGCATTACTTTGATCTCTGCTTAGTGAATGATAATATGGAGCGGACATTCCAGCAACTTCAGGTGGCCTTGCAGAAGCTGTACAATGAACCACAGTGGGTTCCTGTCAGCTGGGTTTACTAGAAAGGAGTTCCCCTCTCCTGTCCATAGCCTCTGAGCCTTGATTTTTCCCCATCTTCCACTATCTCCATTTTTTCCAGGGGACCCTAGACTTTTTTTTTTTTTATGTGCCCATGTCCCTTTTCAACCATCAACCTTACTCAAGTGTCTAGGCTGTGTAGATTAAATTCAGTTGGCTTCACTCTATTCTAAAGAAAAGGTGTTTTCTCATTCTGTTTCAGAACACCTTCAGCCTGCGAGGATTTTTTTTTTTATTGCCATAAGTGAATGGATGTCCTTCATCTCCTTCTCTCTTTTTTTACAGTAAGTTGTTTAAGTATGAATTCAATCTGGTGAACACAGAATTGGAGGAGGAGTGGAGCAGAGCTACGCAATACCTACAATGCCTTGCTAGATTTGCTACTCCTGATCCTCTCTTTTGTAATTCAACCATTGTGAGATGAGAAGGATATTTCTCCAGTCACAGCTAACTCACTGCCAAAATCCCTGTTTTTCTAGATGGACCACAATTCTGATATTGCCAAAAGAACTTGTCAGCCTGAGATAACTGGATATCTTGCTCACTGAGATTGTTGATCCAGGGCAGAATGTCTTGCCCACATTTTAAGGGGATTTATGGATACACCCATAAAAAGTTTATAGTGGGAATTTATGAATGATTGGCCTTTTGGCAGGAACTTTGGTTTGGAACCTAATGCCCTGGAAACACTAGGGCAGCGATAAGAAGCAAGTGCTTGTCTCAGTTTTGCTATCTATAAAACGGGGCTAAGTATAATGGTAATTATGTTTACACTCCGTGGTATTATTTGTGAAAATGGTGCAAAATTTCTTGCTTGAAATTTTTGGAAACTTATAACAGACAAGGTGGATCAATGATCTAGCTGAACCCAACAGCTTTATACAAAATTTCCTATGTTCAACTGAGATTTCTTCCTTATCCTACCAGCCTTCCAGAAACTGACATATTAATAGCAAATATGCTTGATTGTCAAATGAAACACAAATAATTATTTCAGTATTAGTCAACCTGGGTGCTTTTCCAAGTTATGGATTTCATTCTCCATAATTCTCAATCCTATCATACTGACTGGAAAATTCTTGGAGTTGAAATCTATACATCTGGCAAATGCCTAATTCGCAAAGACTGACCTGTATTAATCATTGATCAAAATCACTGCTGCTTCATAATAATTGTATAGATAGTCCTTGACTTACAACCATTTGCTTAGTGAACAAAATTACGATGGCACTGAAAAAAGTGACTTATGACCATTTTCACTTTTACGACCATTGCAGCATCAATATGATCAAAATTTGCATATTTGGCAACCGATTCATATTTTTGATAACTGCAGTGTCCCAGGGTCATGTGATCATCCTTTGTGACTTTCTGACAAGCAAAGTCAGTAGGGAAGCCAGATTCAATTAACAGCTGTCCTTCTAACTTAACACCTGCAGTGATTCACTTAACAACTGTGGCAAGTAAGATTGTAAAATGGGGCAAAACTCACTTAACAACTATCTCGCCTAGCAACAGAAATTTTGGACTCTCTTGTGGTTATAACTTAAGGACTGTCTGTAATATGTGCTGATGCATACCATTAATCTCTTCCCCACAGTTTCTATATCCTTTCAGTGCAGGCCTCTCAACCTACACCATCCAAATGTGTGAACGTCAGAATTCCCTAGGCAACACAGCCATTACTAAGAATTCCTCATTTTGAAGATGGCTGACTCAGTTTCTTGGTTGTGCCAACTTTGCCTTCAGGGGGATTCTGTTGGGTTGAAGAAATGCCATTCCAATGATAGACCATTCAGTTTCTCTCCAATTTGGCTTTTGCCATAATGCTAGGTTCAATGCTTCATGATTCTAGGGTTCCTGAGAGAGCAATTACCACTACCTCACATACTATGGCAGCTGTTAAATGGTGGCAGAAGCCTCTGCAGACCAAGGGTAAAACCTCGGGCTCAGCTTTTCACTGCCAGATCTGGAAGGGCATTTCTAGCAATCCTTTTATATGCATTTATTTCTTTATTTTCCCCGTACTCATTCTGATTTTTCCATATCTTAAATGATGCTTGGAAAAATGTTGAGTCTGCCTAAATTGATTGGAAGGGGAACAGGGCAGTGTAAAGGGATGATATTAACAGCCCTGATGGATCTATCTTAGTTAGTCCAGGATTCTGTGTGTCACACAGTGGCCAACCACTCAGAAATGATCTCCTTCTTCCAGTCTTCTCTAGCAACTGATCTCTAGGGTAGATTCCCCCATATGCTGGAGGAAGCATGAATTTGTCTTGTCTTCTTTTAAAACAATTAAATTGTGGCCATACAACATCTGACGGCTACACACTCTGTAATTTAGCTAGGCTTTGTGTAATTTCACTGTACTGGTTCTGAAGCTTCCCTGCATTTGAATTCAGAATGGAAAGACTTCCCTTTTCAACTAGAAAAATTGACGAACATGGGTGACTTGGTTACTGCACACCCGGCCATCACTCTCTTGTTAGATTTTCCTTTCCTGTAACCAGAGCATATACTTTGTAAAGCAATAACTCCATCTGCTGGTAATCAAGTCTGGTGGGCCTATAATTTTAGTGTCCTACAAGAACTGTTCAGGGAATCCATTTGATCCACTTGACTATTGTGGGAACAGCAATGCATTAAGGCAGCTTTATATTTAAGTATTGATTGCAGCTCAAACTTTTTTCCCCTCCTTTTTGGAAGTATTTCCATATGGCATTAAATACACACAGATCAGGGAAAGGGGTAATGCTGGGGACAGTTGGTGGGTGGGTCCTAATAATTAAATGCTTTGTTATTGGCCTAGCAGGACGTCCACTTTGTCAATGTGGAAGCCCATCTTCATAGCAATCCTTTTATAACAGTGGTTCTCAACCTGTGGGTCGGGACCCCTTTGGGGGGGTTGAATGACCCTTTCACGGGGGTCGCCTAAGACCATCGGAAAACACATATTTCCAATGGTCTTAGGAACCGAGACACCGCTCCTCTATCCATCTC
>JANHFM010005630.1:214831-224881 GCA_032468115.1 Grayia smithii | reverse complement strand
TGACTCCGCCTTCCATCCTTCCGAGGTGGGTAAAATGAGGACCCAGATTGTTGGGGGCAATATGCTAACTCTGTAAATCATTTAGAGAGGGCTGTAAAAGCACTATGAAGCGGTATATAAGTCTAAGTCTAAGTGCTATTACAACCACAATTGAGCCCAAAATTTCTGTTGCTAAGTAAGACATTTGTTAGAGAGCTGAGGTGACGCAGTGGTTAGAGTGCAGTACTGCAGGCTACTTCAGCTGATTACTAGCTGCAGTTCAGCAGATTGAATCTCACCGGCTCAAGGTTGATTCAGCCTTCCATCCTTCTGAGGTAAAATGAGGACCCAGATTATTGGGGGCAATATGCTAACTCTGTTAGAGAGTGCTGTAAAAGCACTATGAAGCGGTATATTAGTCTAAGTCTAAGTGCTATTACAACCACAATTGAGCTCAAAATTTCTGTTGCTAAGTAAGACATTTGTTAAGTGAATTTGGCCCCATTTTACGACCTTTCTTGCCACGTTTGCCAAGTGAATCACTGAAGTAGTTAAGTTAGTTACAGGGTTGTTGTGAATCTGACTTCCACATTGACTTTGCTTGGCAGAAGTTTGCAAAAGGGGATGACATGACTCCAGAATACTGTAACCATCTTGAGTCAGTTGCCAAGCACCTGAATTTTGATCATGTGATCAAGGGGATACTGCAACAGTTGTAAGTGTGAAAAATGGTCATAAGTCACTTTTTTCAGTGCTGTTGTAACTTCGAACGGTCACTACAATTAAAGTCACTGAACTGTTGTAACTTGAGGACTACCTGTATATATTCTTTAAGTCAGGCTCCATCTCAACTACTAAGTATTATTTTGGGTACAACATGAAAAAAAGTGAGACACACTGAAACAAAATGAGAGAACAATGAAGATAATCAGGGGAATAGTCCTGTGAAAAGCATTGAAGGAATTGGGGATGGTTGGGCCTGAGGAAAAATGAGTTAAGATAGATATTTTTTTAAAATATTTCATTTACTTTATTTATGCCTGGATTCCAGTTAAAAAGTGCCTATAAAGAAGTAGAATAAATTAGAAACACGTAGAACTGAATAATGTAAATGGATTAATCTAACAATTTAAATGATTTAAAGAAATAAATTTAAATGTATTTAAAGAAATTATGTAGTAAGTATCATATTACCAAATTAGTCCATAAAGGGCAGATGGCAGATCCCAACTGGGCTAATTTTGGATTTGGGTGATCCTGGATGATTTTGGATGATCCTGGCAATGGAGCAGACCCTAACCTTAAAAAACCTGAATACTATTCTTTGAATAATTGTAAGTAATCACATAGAAAATGTGAATATTACTACAATAGTAGTAACTGTGAGAGGGATCTTGGATTCCTAATGGACAATCATTTAAATATGAGCCAGCAGTGTGCAGCAGCTCCCAAAAAACCAAATCAGTTCTAGGGATAAACAGAGGGATAGAATCAAGATCACGTGAAGTGTTAATATCACTTTATAATGCCTTGGTAAGGCCACACTTGGAATACAGCATCCTGTTTTGGTCGCCATGATGTACAAAAAATGTTGAGACTTTATAAAGAGTGCAGAGAAGAGCAACAAAGGTGATGAGGGGACTGGAAGCTAAAACATATGAAGAACTGTTGCAGGAACTGGGCATGGCTAGTCAAGTGAGAGAGGACCAGGAGAGACATGATAACAGTGTTCCAATATCTCAGGAGCCGTCACAAAGAAAAAAGGCCCAGGTTATCATTGCAAAAAGCAGGACATGATTCAAATTAAAAGAAAGTAGATTCAGATTGAATGTTGGGGGGGAGGGGGGAACCTCTAATAGCACAAGTAGTTTGATAGTAGAACCATTGGGCTTGTTTGTTTGCAGTGTTTCTCAATCTTGGCAAGTTTAAGATGTGTGGCATTCAGATGCCAGAATTCTAGGAGCTGAAGTCCACGTATTTTAGAGTTGCCAAGTTTCAGAAACATAATGATCTGTTCCAGCTCTACAGTTATATGGCAATTTTTTTCCATCCTGATTCTCATCAGACATGCTAGCTTACAAAGCTCAAAATTTCAGCTAATACGGCTAGGATTTTCAGGAGCTATAGCCCAACAGAGATAGACAATTTGGAGTTGAGGACAGCTGATTTAAAGTACAGAAGGAGTCTGCAATATAGTCATATTCCAAAGAAGCAGCAGGAGAGAATGGGGTTGACTAAGCAAGTGCCATTAAGGAAAATAGATACTGATTTGGTCTTGTGCCCTAGAAATCAATTGACAAGGCCTGTCACTGTATATGGATCCTAATATCATAGTGTTGGAAGAAACTATTACTAGCCAATCTTGCACAGAGAAAGAATCCAAATTAAAGCATTCTGAGAAATGTCTACCAAGCCTCTCTGCATGATAGCATCCGGGAAAGGGGTAGCCACCAAATTCCTAGATAATTGATTCAACTATTCCTACCATTAAGGTGTTTTGCTCAATATAGAGTGGATCCTGTCTTCTGTAAGTGTCATCATAATTCCACGATGGAAGAAAATCTTGTTAATTTAGAGCAGTGGTGGCACAGTGTTTAGAATGCAATAGTGCAGGCTAACTCAGTGCACACTCCAGTAGTGGGTTGCTACTGGTTCACACCAGATCGGGTAAACCGGTAGTGGCGGCAGCAGGAGGCTCCGCACACCCGCCTGGACGCTTCTGCGCATGTGCGCAAGCGCGTGTGTGCCCAGAAGTGAACCGATAGCGACGAGATTTGGAACCCATCCCTGGCACACTCCAGCAGTTCGATTCTCACCGGCTCAAGGTTGACTCAGCCTTCCATCCTTCTAAGGTTGGTAAAATGAGGACCCAGATTGTTGGGGGCAAAAGGCTGACTCTACAACGTTTAGAGAGGGTTGTAAAACTCTGTTAAGCGGTATATAAGTCTAAGTACTATTACTATTAATTTATGGTAGCAAAACACTAAATGGAGCCTTGATAGCATCTTTTTCAACTAACAAATTTTATTAAAAGACCTAAGATTTTTGCGCTCCAGTGCACTTCATCAAACGCATAGATTGGCTAAGGTTTAAACTGAGGTTGAGGGAAATGGAGGGGAAGAGAGTTTAGTTATGCAGATACTGCTGACATGTGAGACAGATTACAAGTATCTTATCAATTAACAATTGTAATTTGTTAAAACTGTATTGTGTTTTTTGAGAACTTCTAAGATTCCCAAATGGTTTTGCTGAATACAAATTCAACAATTTTTCACTGCGAGGCACTGCTACTTTTCCAAAATAGTTACTTTGAGATCTATCATGAGTGTCCTGGGAGGTTAAAATGTTCAGATATTACTTTGTCCTTGTTTTGAATCCTGTGGTCAATTAATTAATTTTGTGCAAAAATTATCCCACTGCCCTATCAAGAATTCAGAGGGGCACTGCTAGCAGATATGACTATTGCATTATAGGAAGAGCACATGAAGGCACTTCTAATCTTGCATAGGTTGGAGCACATAATGGTGGTGTTGGTGTAGATATGGGGGGAAAGTAGATACAAGGGCTTGTTGCAGGGGCTGGTTCAGGGGTGGGATTCCTCCGGTTCGGACTGGTTTAGGCGAACTGGTAGCTCCGACGATCAGGTGGGTCCACCTGCTCGCCCCTGCACTGTACCGACTTACATTTCCTTTGTTTGAATCCCAGCTGATTGGCGCTGCAGAGTGGATTGCCGGGCCTCACCAGGGCTGCAGTAGAAGGTTAGTTTCAGAGGTGTTTTTGAACGCACTGACTGCGCACGGGCAGAGCCGTGTTTGGTGCGCGTGCGCTCAACAAACTGGTTGCTACACCAGTTGAATCCCACCACTGGTCTGGTTCCCTTGTTGGCATTATTGCCTTGTTGTTGTTTATTGCTTGTGAGAATCTGCTTCAGATTGGATGCTTGTCTGAATGCAAGCAGAGACCTACCAGCCAGTGCTGGAGATAGTAATGTTGTTGTCCAGTATGGGTTATAGTGTATTAATAATGCTTTTGAATGGTTTGAGCTGTGAGCTGTAGGTGACAACCAGTGGTGTTCTGTGTTTCTGTTACTATCAGCTGTCTTTTAATAGGTTCTTCCAGGGAATTGATCTGGCTCTATTGATTTGTCTATTGATCTCGTTGGTGGGTTGTTTAGTCTCCTGAATGCCTGGCTTAATTCCATCAGTTGAACGTCTCTGTCAAATAGATCAGAACAAATGCAGCAGTAATGTAGTCTGGCTATAGGTGATTGATTTGGTAGTATGTCTGGATGCAAGCTGGAAACATCTAGATATATGAGGCAATATGTAGGTTTTCTCTTAACATGATGTTTATGTGTCTGTTGTGTAGTTTTACAGTGACATGAAGGGAAGCACTTGTTCTGTAAAGAGTTATAGCAGTGTTTCCCCAGCAGCTCTGCTGGCTGGGGAATTCTGGGAGTTGAAGTCCACACATCTTCCAGTGGCCAAGGTTGAGAAACACTGGTCTAGAGGGTTCAAGCAGTAAAAAGTGGGTGTTAAGCTGCCTGCTAAAACACTCTTTCAGAACAAGAAATTATTTGGCACCATACAGGAAGCATAGAGATAGTCCTTGGCTTAACAGCAACCAAAGCTACAATGACACTGAAAAAAGTCACTTATTACTGGTCCTTGCACTCAAAAACTCCCCATGGTCACATGATCAAAATTCAGGTGTTTGGCAACCATCATGTGAGTACAATGGTTCTAGCATCCTGGGGTCATGTGGTCACCATTTGTGAACTCCCCAGTTGGCTTCCAGCAAGCAAAGTCAATGGGGGAAGCCCACATAATTCACTGAACAATCATAGTGGTTCACTTAACTATGGCAAAAAAGGTCATAAAATCAGACACAACTCAGCAATGGAAATCCTGGTCCCAATTCTGATCATACAATAAGTTGAGGACTATTTGCAGGACTATATATATCCATAGGTACTCTCTTTGTCACTAACCTTTGCATCTATATCTATTCAGATTGGCTATATCTGAGGACCAGAATCTCATCCTCTCAGACAGCTTTCTGATACCTATAATCTGCAAGCATCAACTAGCTGGTGCCATTACTGTCAAATTCTTTCTAGCAGTTGACACAGGAGGGAAAAGTTAAAACTTGTTCCCCAGATGCACAGCTGTGGGGCCAGCTTTAAATCCTGGTAATTAATGTTATCAGAGGAAAAACAAGACCCACCAATTTTATTTTTTGTATGGGAACTTTTAATGTCTTGAAAATGGTGAGGAGGGACAGTTGATACCAGCTAATTATGTTTTTCCCTGCCCCCCATATCTAGACACAGTAATTCCAGATAGTAAGACACACAAATGTTATTGAAAAAAAAGGATTTGTTTGGAACAGTCAGAACAGCAGAAAGAGCTGTTTCTTTCAATGAGACAGGAATTAGAACAGTTAGATTTGGATCTAGACCTTTGGCTCTCATTCCCTTGCCCAACAACTTTTATAAGAGTAAGAAGCCATCAAGCTCACCTACATCATCAAATGTGTCTTCTGGCAAATTGACCGTAAACAATTGAGGGAGACTTTGCATTTGCATTAAATTGCAAAAAAAACTGGTTGAAAGTATTTGCAAAAATCAAACTAGGGTAAACTACACACATTACACCACATTATTTTTGCAAGCCTTTTCATACCATAATCTGAGTTTTACATAAGTAACCATACTGTCACCTTTTAAGTCATATCTTGAATAGCACCCATTAATTAAACAGGCATTGTGGAGCCCACTCAAATGTCAGTTGACATTTGTTGAAAAGACTTTATATGTTTGCTTTGAACCCATGTGTGAAAAACAAAACTTCCAGCAACATAACCCATTTTCAAGGACAAATTTTCACTCTGCCAGGAGAATCTCAAAATAGCTCTGTTTAATTACCACTGTAGTTACCATGGGAGATATTTATCCTGGCAGGTGAAAACTTTTTTAAAAATATTGAATGTTAAAGAACTTAGGTAGCTGTTCATCACCATCATCATTTTCTGCTTTTTGATTTTCTATTTGAAAAAGAAAAAAGGGGTAATTATAGAGCCATTTTGATGCAGGAAATGGTTAAGGTGCTGGCCAAAAAACCCAGGAGACTATGAATTCTAGTCTGTTTTAGGGATGAAAGCCAGCTGGGTGACTTTGGGTCCATCACTTTCTCTCAGCACAGTCCACCTCACAGGGTTGTTGTTGTGGAGAAAATGAAGAGGAAGGAATATTAGGTATGTTCATTGCCTTCTGTTATTTATAAAAATAGTACAGGTAATAGTAAGCATAAGACAGGATATAAAAATTAAATAAATATTGCAACTGGCTTAAATCAGTCGTCTTTCTTCCCAGGTTAGTGGCAAATGCCTCTGTAAAAGAGAACCAATTTGGCAAAAAGAAATATGCCACTCCCCTGAAAACACAAGGCAAAGTGTTTGTGTGTTTGTAATGTGCAGTTTTAGATATGTGCCTTCCTAGGCTCACTTTATTTCTTCAAGGACCAGCTTCCCTTTGGACCATCTGCCTGAAGACACTGAGCAGGCTCAGTGCTCATAGCCTGCAGAGCCTTTTCCTTTTTTTTTTCCTTTTACTTTTCCCCCTCCCCCTTCCAATAGCTCATTCCATCAGAAGCTGCTGGAAGCACTTGCCAGAAATCAGAAGATCCTTTGGAAAACTAGGATGAAAAGCCCATATCTATAGATCAGTGTTTTTTAATCTTGGCACCTTTAAGATCCGTGGACTTCAACTCCCAGAATTCTGTAGCCAAGAGGGAGAAACGTTGCAGGAGATTATTGTAGGATCTGCTATGCATTTCAAAATGTAACGTGGCTGAGGGAGAGAGTGGTTCTGAGGACCTATTTTAAGAATTTCCTCCTCTTGCCATCACCAGGATCTGTCTGGGATTACAAGGTATGGTTGCAGTAACAAGAGATTTAGTTTTTTTATCATTTCCTTTTCCTTCTGCCAAAAAATGCTCCCATCTTCTAAGGAAGGCAGGAGGCGGTTCTGTTGAACCAACACACACACACACACACACACACACACACACACACACACACACAAGCAAGGTGCTCCATTATTCTTAATGACTATGCAAGACTGAAGCTAATGTGTGCCTGCATCGCAGCTTAATCCCACTAAAGGAGATCAGGTGGTAATTTCAAAACCACTAAAATGCAGGATTGGAAGGAAATCTTAAGTTTATTGTGGCTTGGAATGCAAGGTCTATTTAAGAGAAGAATGTCAGATAGAGCAGAAAATAGACTTCTCCAATGGAATTCGTTTCAAATGTGGTAGAACTAAAATTCCAAGAACTGTAGCTCCAATGCATCTAGTTTATCCAAACTTTGGGTAGGACAGAATAGCATCCTTCCCGCTCCTTCTCCCCATTCAACCATTGCAGCCATGACTCAGGATTCTTCCTAGGCTCACAGCAGTTGGAATCTATGGCAAGGGGCTGGTCTGTCACTTGTGACCCTTCCTGGAGGAAAAAGCCTTAACAACACTAATCCTTTATCATTTATTGTGTAAATTGCTGTAATGCAGCTGGAGAGAGTAGCTACTTGTGCGCAACACTACAGTCTCCCCTAGCTACCAATATACTTCTTCTAAATCAGGGGTGTCAAACTCAAGGCCCGGGGGCTGGATCCGGCCTGTGAGGTGCTTAGATCTGGCCTGCAGGGCTTCCCTAGAAACAAAGTGAAGAATTGGCCTGTGGTGCCTCTGCCAGCAAAAATGAAGTATAGGAGGGTGGCATGCAGCCCTCCTGAACTCCGTTTTTGCTGGCAGAGGGTTGCAAGAGGCCATTGCAGCCAAAAATAGAGCTTGGAAGACCGTTTTCGCTGGCAGAGCCGCCACAGGTACCTCTGCCACAAATGATGTCGAGCTGGTCACACCCACCCAGCCATGCCCACCATGGGCCCCAAGGTCAAACAAAATGCTGATGTGGCCCTCAATAAAATTGAGTTTGACACCCCTCCTCTAAGTAAAATTAAAAGCACTGGTTTTGACCTATAAGGCATTTTTTGCCAGGTATACAGGTATAAGCAAATCAACTTGCTTCATAGAGAATCTACTTGCCCAGCAGAGATGTTGAAGATTCCTCCCCTGTGGAAATCTGGGAGACAACTAGAAAACAGTACTTCATTCTTAAGACACCTGCATTTGGGAACAGATTCCTCCTAGGAATCAGAATCTTCATTTTAGGAGGGCTGTTTAAACTGAACTCTTTGGATAGAGTCTTTAAAAGTTACAATTTGTCCATCCCCACTCCCCCAAGATGTTACCTGTTGGGAATTGAATGGAAGTGAATGCTTTGAATGTTTCTGAGGTCCCCAGTGTTAGATCGGTGGTTTGAAGACGCGGAGAGTGACTTAACAACAACAGCTCTTTATTATAAATCATCAGCAACCAGCGGAGCCTTCTTGGCAAGGCTGACTTATATCGCGAGTTGTAGCCAATCAGCAGCTAGCATTTCTCCCGCTCAAACAGCGGACCTCAGTGGAAACCTTTACAATCGGTGATTGACAGTCCCAATATCCAACACCCAGGAATGGATTATTTGTTGCGGTTCTGTTAGCAGACTGAAAAAGGTGGAGTTCGTGAATGCAAGACCACAGTGAGGTGGACGTGAGGGCAAACTCTAACAGAAAGTACAGAGTTGCTGGAGAAGATAAGCAAGCTGTGCAGAAACACAAGAAAGTGGACATTGGCTGCACTCAGCTGGTCTCTTGAGTGGCTTTTTCCTGGGTCCTGCATTCACTTACCAGCATTGGTGGGAGAAAGGAGGCCTGAATGACAGGGATTTTTGTTTTTGTTTTTACTTTGTGAAATGTGTCAGACTGGGCAGAACTGGGACAACCAGAACTTTAGAACCAAAAGCACTGCAACTCTCTAGCGGAGAACAGTGTCCTGAAATAAGCCATGAGAAACCTGGACAGCAGGAATAGCATCACCCCAAAGGGTACTTATATTATTGGTCCAAGTCCAGCAGCTACCTAGGCACTTATATCTGCCCATGCCCTAGTCTTTGCCCTGCAGGTTTACATTAAAGCTCTTTCCCAAATATGCTTTTTCAAGAGGCAACTAGACTTTCTGGTTTTTCTTTCTGGTTTTTTTCTTTTTCTCAGAGAGCTGAAGAAGCTTCTTGGATGAGAAGCGAAACGTCTTCAAAGAAAAATCAGAAAGTCCAGTTGCCTCTGGAAAAAGCACCTTTAGGACCGCCATGATCTGGATGACTGATGATCTCCATAGACATTAAAGCTCTGTGTTCATTTATCAGCAGCTGGGATTTGTAATAGATCTGCAGTCCACCATGGACTTGACTAGGGTTTGGGGATTGCGATGTAGGACTGGAATTGAGCCAGAGGCTAGTTCTGCCAGTTCAGAGATAGCAAAGGTGAAATGGATTTCATGTAGATATGTAAGAAATGTGATTGTGTAACTCGTGATAACCAGGCATCCCTACTACTCTTGAGTCCCTGGGAGAAGAGCAGCAGCTGTAGGATTCTGTGGTCTGACAGTGAAGATGGGATGTGTAGTTGGTTGTGGAGTGTGAATTGGGAGATATACATGAGCTGAGAGAGAGAAAGGGCAGGGCTTGGAGGAGGAGGAAGATAGGGGCTGAGGACAGGCAATTACATCACAGTAGAGATGGGCAGAAGGAGACATAGAAGTGAGTTAAATCAGTTTTGACTTCCAGCCCCCTGTATTCATCTCGGTCTGGGTCACTGGTTTCCAACTATGATGACTAAATGGCAGATTAGTTTATAATAGAAGCACCCCATCTATGATTTAATTGTAGGTGAGACAACTGACCCAAAGAAAGCCCCCATCCTGGCCCCAGAATGGGAATGGGGGAATGGCACTTGTTATCTGGAAAGGCTTAATGCAGCGGTTCTCAACCTTCCTAAAGCCGCGACCCTTTAATACAGTTCCTCATGTTGTGGTGACCCCCAACCATGACATTATTTCCGTTGCTACTTCATAACTGTAATTTTGCTACTCTACACGTGTGACTGGTCCACATAAGTACATTATGGCGCCAACCC
>JANHFM010005630.1:186466-202189 GCA_032468115.1 Grayia smithii | reverse complement strand
AGGAGTTGAAGTCCACACATCTTCCAGTGGCCAGGTTGACAAACACTGTCCTATAGGAGCTTCATGTGCCCGATTGTTTGTTATTATCCTCAAGAAACAACGTGTATTAATTGGGCCTTCATTTGTGAGTCAACTTGCTGTCTATGTATCAAATACATACAGGAAAAAATGCTGCTACTATACAGAGAGTTCTCGATGTGTAACAGTTCATTTAATGACTGTTCAAAGTTACAACAGCACTGAAAAAAGTGACTTATGATCATTTTTCACACTTACGACCTCTGTAGCATCCCCATGATCATGTGATTAAAATTAAGATGCTTGGCAACTGACTCATACTTATATCCATTGTTGTTCCTTTCAAGGTCACCTTTTGCAACCTTTTGGCAAGCAAAATCAATGGGGCAGCCAGATTCACTTAGCAACCATGTTACTAATTTATAAATGGTGGTGATTCACTTAACAACTGTGGCAAGAAAGGTCGTAAAATGGGGCAAAACTCACTTAACAAATGTCTTAACAACAGAAATTCTGTGCTCAATTGTGGTCATAACCCGAGAACTACCTGTATTAATATCCTAATTTATGGCTTTCAGAATGCTGGTCTTCTGTGATGTCAAATCATGGATCACCTTTTTATGGTAAGTATTGTAAGGAAAAGCAAATCAGGGATTTGAAGGAGTTTTCAGCATTGTTTCTGAGCCTTTACTTCTTTCTCATTTTGTGACTCCGTCAGTGGAATGACTGAATTTGATCCTCATTTGTTGTCATCTTGCCAACCTCACATTTGCTTTCTATTTCTGGATCTGCCAGCACAGCACAGCACATTATAGCTGGGAAGAGAAAGGGTGGCAAGGGGTGGGGAAGAGATTTCTCAGCATATTTCTGTCTTCTCCTCCCTAGACTCCCCTCCTCCTGAAAATAACATCTCCATTGCTCCCGCCTTCCTGAATTCTGGATCAGGTTTTGCCACCTCACTAAAAAAAAAAAAAAAAGCCAACCTAAATTTTTTTAAATTAGTTTTATTTTTTGAGCATCTCTCTGTAACACTGCATTTTGAGTATGGAAGGAACAGTTATCTGGCTTTGCTAGAACTCATCTGCAGGTCTTGTAGGAGAAGATGGATGAAAAATAGCTCAGATTTCACAACAGAAGAACAATCTTTGTTGTCTCATAGAATTCATTTTAGGAAATGTGCTTGATCTGTGTTTCCCTTGAGGATCATTTCAAATCCCCCAAGTACACAACAGATTAATGAGTGCAGGCTTCCTTTTGGCAGGAAGGGTGGACTCCAGCATTTAGCGTAGATTCCAAAAGAGCTCCACAAGGTACAAAGAGCCAAGGAAGGATAGAATTGGAGAACCTGGGAGCCTTCGGGCTTTTCTGATCAACTTCAAGATCTATGTAGGTGTTTTGCTCTCCCTCCCTCTCTCCCTCCCTTCCTCCCCGCCCTCCCCAGATTAATGGCTTTGGCAGGCTTCTGGAAGACTACTACTAGCCACAAATTAGTCCATTCTAGGCAATAGCAGTTTTCAGGTATTCTTCAAAATAGCCCTATGTAGAAATGCTGCAGTAATTCAGAGGTTGGTGGTAATGGCATGCGTCACTGTAGCAAGTTTTTTCCCTCTATCAAGATAGGGCTGCAACTGGCATACCAGTCAGTCAAAATCCCTCCTGGCCATGGCTTCCACTTGTGGATTCATCAACAGCCATGAGTCTAGGAATCCTAAGTAATAGATCTATACCCTCAAGGTAGGTTTCCTCCTTTAAGGGACAATACCAGAGCCAATACAGTACAACAATGGATAAATAGAAGCTTGGCTTTGCTTGGTTCAATTTAACAGGTTTTGTCCTAAACATCAGGACAGCCTCTGGATATCAGAACAAGGTTTCAACAACATCTCTTGCTGGGCCTGAAGTGGCAATGGAACATTCTTACATTCAGATACTTCAGCCTTAACTGACTGATGATTTCTTCCAGTACTTTTCTGTTAAAAAGTAGGGGGAGAAGATTAAACTTTGCAGCATGTATGAGGAAGTGATCACAAAACTATTCTCTCCTCAACTTCATCCTGACTGGAGATATCCATTAAGAAAAGAGTGGAACTATTTAAAACAATGTCTCTTATTCCCAAACCCCTATGTATCACTACCATTATTAAGATTGCCAATCACTATCTAGCCAGCGCAATAAAGGAGAAATTCAGACAATTCCTCTCCTTGGAATAAATGAGAGGCACCAAAGAAAGCACCATCTTTTTTACTTTGAGTGACAAATAAATGAAGCTGAATCTGCCGACACATACACACTTCTCAGCTTCACAATGTTCAGTTCAAGAACTCTGTGAGCAGGCTGCCAGTGGAAATCTGAATCCCTACTCATCAAACATTGCATGTGTGAGGAGAACAGCACAGATACAACACTCTAGGAAAAATTGCTGTGTTTCATCAAGCTGCTTCTTTAATCAAATTCACAGATCCTACCCCCCAAGACTTAAAAACTTGCTTTTTAAGTCTCAGAAATGGGAAGGGGACTGCTCACAGATTTCCTGTATCACATCTGATTTAAATGTGGGCTTTGCAACCCTCCTATAGAAAGTGTCTGGTTATAGACAGGCCTTCTGTGTTTGAAATTTTACAGTTGGGGTGATTTGTTTTAATAAGCAGATGGTTATGGTAGAGTTATAATTTATTTGGCCAGTTTTTTTATTTTATTTTAATGTTGGGTATGTACATGTGTTCCAAAATATTGGCTTTTATAGACATTTTACAGATGTTTAAGAGAAAATATATTTTTGGTGGCTTCTCTCTTTCTAGAATTTAATGGCGTCAACTCAGTTATGCTAGAGGAATAATGTGGAGCCTTGCTCAGCTTTAAAAGGAGCACTGCAAACTCTATTTGCAAATAAACCCATTAAGTCTTTTAACAGAGCTCTCCTCTGCATTCAAAAGTAAATTCCATTACGCATAACACCGTTAGCAACATCAGTTGAATACCTAAGAACCTATAACTTCAATGGCACAATTGCAAAACCTCTCCAGATGTATTTATTTGTTTTCTGATTTTGCACACTGAGTGAACTCAACCTGTCTGATTAGTTTATGATCCATGGTATGTATAAGTATCAAACATAGTTCCATTCCTTAATCTGGTTAAGTATGTGCTATGAATATGGCCATGCCCTCTAACATATGAGTATGCCCTTGGAATTGACTTACTCTTGAATAAGCATGGATTGTGTTACAATTTAATAGCTGTGAACAATTTGCATAAAGCACTAAGCTAGTTTACTTAAGCATGTTTCATGGCATGAATAACAATCAGCTGAGTTTAAACCATAAAGCTTGGTTTATAAACCTTAGTGAGATTGGTTCAACTATCTTGTTTCACCAAAGCCAAGCAGGGTGTCTCATGATATAGTACAATGAGTTGCTTCCTGATTTAATTACTTTAAGGTTAAGGTTTAAAATCTAACAGATTAAGATCAAGTCTGAGATTCAAGCCTAGTTTCAAGGGTTCTGGAACTGATACCAGTCCATTCATTCAAAATAAATGGGACAAAGCAGAGCCCTTCTCTGCTTTATATCCTTTTCCAGCTGTCCCCCCACCTTTTTTCCTCTTGATCCTAGACTTCTCTCTTCTTGCTTTCTGCCTCCTTCTCTTCCCCATCCCCCTCCTGTCTGAGACATTTGTTTTAAAGCTTTCTGACTTTTAAGCTATTTTTTCCAGCAGGCTTGCCAAAAGCAGCTAATCAGAAACAAGCACAATTCCTCTGTTTCCA
This sequence comes from Grayia smithii, assembly GCA_032468115.1. Classification (NCBI taxonomy): domain Eukaryota; kingdom Metazoa; phylum Chordata; class Lepidosauria; order Squamata; family Grayiidae; genus Grayia; species Grayia smithii. Next base: position 198,407 of record JANHFM010005630.1, on the reverse strand, counting down.
GACAGGAGCTCAACCCCATTGCTCTGCTCTCCTGCTCCATTCTGGGTGCCTATCTTCTCCATGAGGTCCTGGAGGGGAGGAAGGATCCCTCTTTCCCCAACAACAGATGTTTTGGAGCTTCGGAGTGAAGGAGGTGGGAGGATGGGGAGAGAAAGAGCTGTATCAGGATGACCAAACAGGAAAAATGAAAATCTCTGCTGGAACAGAAATGCCTTTACAGGCAGACAACAAGTCTGAGGTCTCTGAGTTTGTACAGAGTGCTTTAAGATATCAGCAAACAGTGTTTCTAGAATAGAGATCTTTCTGTCATCCCAGGAACAATAACCCATTACCATGTCAGTTGAGCATCTGCATTCATGTAGATGCTAAGCTATGGTTTGCATAAACATGGTTATGTCAGAAGTAAGTGCTGGTCCCTAGAACATGGAAACCAAGGAAAACACATCTTAGTTGAACCATTGCAATGGCTAAGAGATCCCACAGAAAATTTACAGAGGCATCTGGCATGCTCTGGTAGATGTTAAGGGCTGTTGGGTTAGAAACTATAAAAGAGACCCAGTCTGATTTCTTTTCCTTCAAGGAATTGATTGAAGTAGACTTTGCTTGAGATGGAACAATATGGTGCTACTTTCTATTATGCTGCACTTAAAAGGCTAATCAAAACTGGCATACATTTGGGAATCTTTCATTTTTTTTCTAGAAATTTCCTTCTTATAAAAAAGAATATTTGTAACCCAGGGTTGAACTTGAGGGATCCGTGGTGTTTTCTTGTAGACATTTCATTACCAAACTATATAACATAATCACTGCTAAAAGGGAGTCGGATTTGTTTTCATTCTGTAATCTATATACAGTACTAGTGACTTGTCAGTGTTGCTGGGAGTGGTCTCAGTGGTTCTTTGATTAGGCTGTTGTTTACAGTTAGCTTGTTCGTCTGAGTTGGTGGTTCCTTAATTGGAGTATTGTTTATTTCTAGCAAATAATAACCCATTGTTTAGGAGTTCTGGTAGGTTTTTATGTATTCCTGGCAGAGCCACGATTAAATTCATACACTACACCAAACCAAAACTGAAGACACCATATTAGTTCAATGTGGGAATTCAGGTATGATACTATTTATTAGATTTTGGGATAAGCAGTTCTGCAAATCCAATCATCCCCTTGGATAATGAAGCGTTTTTCAACCTTAGCAACTATAAAGATGTGTGGACTTCAGCACTCAGAATTCCATAGGCAGCCAGAATTTTAAGTCCTGCTTATCTGGGAAGCTCCAATGGATAATCTGAGCAAAGAATCTGCCAAGAAATGGCTTCCTCTGTTTTGGTAGCTCCACATTAGCAATGAGAAATAGTGACTTCCATTTGCAAATCAGTATAGTTCAATGGGCTAAACTTGAGGATTATTTTAAAGCTTGCACTAAAAATATAAGTAGTTTGATATATGATTCTTCAAGCAGATGTAGATTTTGCAATCTGACTTGATATACATACCGGTAATTTTTGTGAACAATTTCCTTTTTTAGAATGCCAATCTATGTATTTTATTATTTAGACCTTTCTCTGATATGGATGAATTGTATTATAGTTTTACATATAAAAAAATTATTCCCTTTCCTTCCTCTCTTCCTCTCCTCACCTATTAAATTTATATGGCACCCAATTCCTAGTGATTCTGAGATCCCCATGCAGGCAGTCCTCGACATACAAACTACAATAGGGACCAGAAAAATCATCATTAAGTGGTGCAGTTGTTGTGAAACATCACATGACTACAACTTGCCATCTCCTTTCAGCTTCCCAATTGACTTTTCTTGTCAGAAGACAGCTTGGAAACTTGCAAGTAGGGATCACACGTGTCTATAGGACACCCTGCAACTGTCCTAAGTGTGGGCTGGTTGCCAAGCATCATCATAGTCATAAGGACTGGTTGTAAGTCACTTTTCCCAGGACCGCCTTAACTTCGAATGGTTACTAAATGGTCATAAATCGAGGATATCCTGTATTGGATAGCTAGTGCATAGAATGTGGCAACTTCAATCAAGAAGAAGCAACATAGCAGATTTGCACAACTACGAATGCACAATTTGCTGCAAAGATTGTCCCACACACTTACTGTTTTCAGCAAGGAAACATTTAGCCATGCCTCTTAGCAACAAAACGGGCAGGACGCACTAGCATGAAAAAATGTTCAAAAAAGGGAAAATGAAGACAGTGAATTCCAGGGATTAACTATTTGCTGTGGGGAAAAGTCCTCTTTTTAAAAAAAAATCCTAGAGCAGATACTATTTTCCTCACTACTGAAATTTACTTTGTATTTCGATTCAAATATTATGGTCTTTAAAAAGATACATACACAGGAAAATTAATTGGAAAATTAATCAGATTAGGTCCTCTGAACCTTAAGTGAACACCTTATTCCTTACACACTTTTAAAATGTCTCTTCATCAAGTGTCCATGCCGGCAATTTTTTTCAACCTCTTCAGCAACTTGAAGATGGGTGCCCCAACTTTTGAATATAACGGGCAGGCTCCATTATGGTTGTAACTTGAGGAGTACCTGGTATTTTCTGGATTTCATTAGGCCTCCAGTCATCCATAAATCAGGGGAAGCCCTTTACGACCCACCTCTGTAAAGATTTTTGGAAGAGAACTGCTGACTTCTTCCCTCTCTGAGCATTCCTCTGGGAGTATTACTCATCTAGAGTTGTCCCTAAAAGGAGAGGCATCCTCTTGAAATGGGGAAGGCAAGAAAGAGCTATGAAGTTAGGATTGCAAGGGCTGGGAATGGAGAGTTTCCTGCTGCAGCTCCAGTGAATGTACCATGTAGGAAAAAGTAGCAATAGCATTTAGACTTATATATGGCTTCACAGTGCAGCCCTCTCTAAGCGGTTTACAGAGTCAGCACATTGCCCCATACAATATGAGTCCTCATTTTACCAACCTCGGAAGCAGTGGTGGGTTTCAAAAAATTTTATTACCGGTTTTGTGGGTGTGGCTTGGTGGGCGTGGCAGGGAAAGGATACTGTAAGATCTCCATTCCCACCCCACTCCAGGAGAAGGTTACTGCAAAATCCCCCTTTCCTCCTGATCAGCTGGAACTCAGGAGGCAGAGAATAGATGGGGGTGGGGCCAGTCAGAGGTGGTATTTACCAGTTCCCGAAATACTCAAAATTTCTGCTCCTGGTTCTCCAGAACTGGTCAGAATCTGCTGAAACTGACCTCTGATGGGAGGATGGAAGGCTAAGTTAACCTTGAGCCAATAAAAATCAAACTCCTGGAGTGAGCAGCGAGTTAGCCTGCAGTAACCACTATGCCACCATGGGGCAGATCAAGTAAAAGAAAGAGAAACACCGAGAAAAGAAGAGAAAATGAATAAGAAAGTTGTTGAAAAAAAAATGAAGAACATAACATTCACGTGTTTCTATGTTTCTTTCTTCTTGTTGTAGACAATTCCAATCCTACTTATAATTGACATCAATCATGCACAATTTTTTTAAAGAATTACATGAGAGCCAAGGTGGCGCAGTGGTTAGAGTGCAATACTTCAGGCTACTTCAGCTGACTGCTAGCTGCAGTTCAGCAGAACAAATCTCACTGGCTCAAGGTTGACTCAGCCTTCCATCCTTCCAAGGTGAGTAAAATGAGGACCCAGATTTTTGGGGGCAATATGCTGATTCTGTAAACCACTTAGAGAGAGCTGTAAAAGCACTATGAAGCGGTATATAAATCTAAGTGCTATTGCTATTGCTACATAATTATACATATGGTACTTTTTAGGAGTGAATTCTCACTTACACAAGAAGACATTCAACAGATTGAATATTTAAGCCATTCAATCAGTTACAGATGACAACAGTATCCAGTTAATAGCAATCATCGTGAAAGTTGTGATAATACGGTCCAATTAAAACAAAATATGCCAACAGCACGGCAAGGAAATGAGACCCAATTTTAATTTACAGCAAATAAAACTTAACAAAAACAAGGTCATTTTAGCTCCTTCTTCAAAGCTGAAGTCCTGTCAGAACCCTTTTAAAAATGTGAGATCCAGTGATATAAAATATTCATGTTGTGGAAGGTGGAATACTGAAAGAACCCTTGCTATTATATTTGATTAATGATTTCCCACCTTGAATATATTGATCCCTTTGATTGCCTTCTATGTGAGGTGCCTGGGACTATTGTTCCCACCAACCTTTTTTATTAAAAAAAAAAATACTAGTTCCTGTATATAAGATTTGTGCATAAAAACAGCAGTGTCGGTTTGTCTTGTTGCTACCACAGTGGTGATTCCTGCATCAATTTTGCATTTAAACTTTTTTATTTTCAGTATGGAATCTATGATTTAGGTTGGTGTTTTTCAACCTTGGGAACTTTTAAGAGATATGGAGTTCAGTTCCAGAATTCTCCAGCCAGGATTCTAACTGGGGAATTTTGGGAGATGAAGTCCACACATCTTAGAGTTGCCAAGGTTGAGAAACACTTGCTTAGGGGAATGGGAGTGGGAGTTACTGCTTTGCAGTGGTTTACCTCTTTCCTCTGGGGCCAATTCCAGTTGGTGCTGCAAGGGAAGGGGAGAAGCATTCTAGTCATAAGCAGACTCAGATTGGCATTCGGGGAGAGGCTGCTCAGTAGCAATCACATCAAGGGTCCAGGTTGCCTCCTGTTGCCCCAATTAACTAAGCAATCAATGGAATAGTCTACTGATTACTTAGGAAATATGCCCATAGAATCCATAGAATCAATGGGACTCATGTTGCAGGCCATCTAAATTAATCAATTTGACCTGCATCGATCCTGGTTGGCAGTGATCCGACCATGGCAAAGCCTGGATGATATCAGAAAGGTTGACAGTTCAGCGATTCCAATCCCTAGTACAAGTCTCCTGCGTGATCAGGGGGATGGACTAGATGAGCTCCAAGGTCCCTTCCAACTCTGTTACTGTTAAATATCTATGTCCTACATATCCAGATCATCCACAATGAATTGAAGGTCATTGGTGATCTTTAAAGTGATGGATCTGATGACACCTAAGACAAGGCCATGGTGGTTGTATTTTTTGCATTTTCTTTTAAAAGCACTTTCTATATGTGTCTTTCTATGTGTTTTCCTTTAATACTATATGCATTTTCATCTTTGTCGGAGGGTTTTCAGTTTTTTTTAAATTTTTAACTATTTTGAAAGCAATAAAAATTATGGTAAATAAATAGCATAAGTTAGGTAACAAGGGCCCATTAAAACATCTTGTAATGTCTTAAATGCTCCATAATAGAGGGAAATCCCTCAGAAGGCCTGTCTTTTGGTCCATGTTCCTTTTCCTCATCATTTTTAAAAGTCCTCCTAAGACAGGCAAACTCATGAAGGCTGGAAAAAATGCAGACTTTTCAGGGTGAAAAATAATCTTTTTTTTTTTAATTATGGAGGCTTGGGAAGTTATGCAAATATGCAAGAATTCTTTCAAAGAGGAAAGTTGCATAAACTTCAGTGAGGAGGGAAAATGTAGGGAAGATGGACAACATAATTTTTTTTCTCTCCCATGTGATTCCTTTGCCTGCTGAGCTTTGCAAGCTACTCATAGTTGTGAAAGGCCTGGGCAGCATATATACATTTTCTAAATAAATAAAATGCAGCAGTTCAGAAAGTAGAAGTACCAAAATAACTGATTGTCCAGGACTCAAATATCTGCAGATTGCTTTTGTTTGCAGATGAGTGCCAAAGATGAAGAAAGGGTTATGTCAGTTCTTTCTCTTCCTCCCACTCTTCCCAGGTGGTATATCTACAACACATTTCTGTTTGTCCTTGGCTCTCATCAGCAAATGGCATTATCTAAAAATTCAAAGGATCAAAACAGAATATCCATCTTCTGCATGGCCATTGTTTTATGTTTTGGTTGATGTGTCTAGACCAGGATTTTTCTAGATTTCCTTAAAAACTGCAGTTTCTGTGAAAGACCAGAATAAAAAGGTCCCTTGATCAAACCATGGACTTGTATAGAAATATTTCTACAGCTGAATAGAAAAGAGAAATCCATGTGGCATTCAGAACTCCTGCCCCCACATTGGTGTGTGTGTGTGTGTGTGTGTGTGTGTGTGTGATGCTCATGATGAGTTATTACTTAGCCTCTTAATCAGAGGTTTCAGGATTTGTTTGATTTTTTTTGGTTTTGTTTTTTATTTTTAACCAACAGGCTCCACAGCCTGCAAGTAAGTTCCCCGCAGGCCTTCTGTCTAGGCCTGCTAAAGTCTTAAGATCTCCTGGTCTACATAGAAACGGGAGGAATCATACGTGCCAGTGTGGCAGGGCGTCCATAGGAAGGAAGGGGGGGGTGGCATGGATGGACATAAGACAGCAAAGTTTTCTTTATATAGATCAGGAGGACTGATTTTTTTTTCAGTTTTGATTTTTAGCAATGGGCCAACTATTACATGTGTTATGAAGACCTGTAGCTTCTCAAATCTCCCAGGAATTTATTTTTGTTCTCCACAAGCTGATGCCCTCCAGATAAGCTGATCCTGAAACTCCAAGAATTAATAATACAATAGGCCATTGAGTCCTTTCTACTATGATTTCCTGTTGTTTCAGTATTTTCAAAATTTGTTGTATTTACAAACATTCAGAGCTAATAGCCCACAAGGGAAAAGGGAATACTGAGTTCCTAAAGCACAATAGTTTGTTTGTTAGTTTGTTTGTGTTCAGCTTTTATTTATTTTAAAAAAACAACACAAGCCAAAGAATATATCCATCATACCTCTCTCTTCCTATTTTCCCCAGAACAACAATCCTGTGAGGTGGGAGAGAGTGACTGGCTTCCAAGTCTCACAGCTGGCTTTCATGGCTAAGGTTGCAGACCTCTTAAGTTCACAACCCAGATTTAAGCAGTTTGGCTAAAAACTCTGTGCTATTTCTCACTATGCAAACCAAAAACTACGACTGTTTTCTATATCTGTATTCATCCCCCCCCCCCCACTTGTCCACCTCAGATTCATCCTGCAAGAGGTTATGTTGGGGGCGGGGTTCTCTCATGTACCCCATCCTCTCTTGCATAAAGTTTTTTATTATTATTATTTAAGCTACCAAAGGAACTGGATAGTTGCAATGAGCAGGAATTTAGCTTGGTTTGAGAATTCCTAACCTACGTCTATCTTTTTTCCCCTGCAGATTTCATGGAATATTTCAGACAAACATATATGAAGATTAAAATATTCATTAAAAAAATAGAAGAGGCCACAGGAAACAGATGACACATGACATAAACATGGAAGGCTTCTTTTTAACCAGTTCCAAATTGACAGCTGCCATGTGACTTTCAAAACTCTGCTGGGAGGAAGGACTGCTCAAAAATCTTCCTTCCAAGATTATTTTTGCAATCTTGTTGGTGTGCAACAACACACAAAATCCCATTAGAATACAATGTTGTACTTCAACTTTACAATTAAAGAATACTATTATAACATTCTGCACTGTTTATGTCATACTTTGTTTCTATTTTTTTTAATGAATATTTTAATCTTCTTACATGTTTGTCTGAAAATATTCCCTGAAATCTGCAAGGCGGAAAGGCAAAGGTTAGGAATTCTCAAACCAAGCCTAATTCCTGCTGATTGTACCTATCCAGTTTCTTTGGCAGCTTAAATAAAAACTTTATGCAAGGGAGGGAGGGGTACATGAGAGAATCCCCCCAAACATCCAAATAAAAGCTGAGAATGCTAGCTCACTATGGAATGTTGACTTTTGGCAGCAGGACTTTGGAGGGGGAGGGAAGGATGAAGGAAAACTATGTGGAAAGATGAATGGAAATGTGTATAACGGAAGAGGTCACTAGATGACAACACAATGGGCTGTTGCATTTTGTTAATAGATCCACATACAGCAGGGAAACAGGAAAAAGTCAGATGAAAAATGTAGGTATTGCATGAAGTTTCAATAAGCAATTTGAAAAAAACCTTGCTTTTTAGAAGGAAGAAAGCAAAGGAGGAAAAAGAAATGTGCAAAACTGGAAGATGATGTCATAGGCTTGCTGAAGGATTGTAAATTCTCCAGAAAAATAAAACACCTACATGGTTACCCATTTGCTAGCTATCAGTCAAGCCTCCATCATCAAAAGGGATAGAATAGAATAGAATTCTTTATTGGCCAAGTGTGATTGGACACACAAGGAATTTGTCTTGGTGCATACTCTCTCGGTGTACATAAAAGAAAAAATACATTCGTCTTTAACATTAACACTTAATGATAGTCCTAGAAGATTTGAGATTTCTGGAACTCCTCACTCTTATTTTCCCTGTTTTCTTTTGTAATGGCATAGTCTTGTAATTCTGTGGAATAATAGCAGGCCTCACGCATCATGATAAACTACAGATGCTCTCCAGATCTACTGGGTTGGAACTCCCATAATTCCCTGCCAGCATGAGTAGAAGTCCAACCCGTGTGTAGAACACCAAAGCTGGGAAGGCTGAGAAAAACATGTACACTTAGTGTAAGGAATGATAGTGAGATATGAGAGGTGTTCATTATCTTTCTGACTCATCTGCTCTTGGTAAGGATCCCAGATCACATCCCTTTTCTTCCTTCATAGATATTGCGAAAGTTTCTCCAGTAGCCCTCAAGTGTACTTCTTCTCCCCCATCCTTTTTAAGCAGAGTAAGACATTGATTTTAATTGTCACCTGATCTAAATAAACTTCTCCATCCCTGCTTCTGAATTAAAGTGGGGAGAGAATCAGATGGTCTCCCTGATTTCACTCTTTCAGTTCATGGAAGAAGAAAAAAGGTTGTTGTTTTTCTTGTTCTTTACACTTGTGTCCAAAAATAGGGATTATTTATTTTTATTTTATTTGTCAAACATGTATGAGATAACAGATATAAGTATAAACATGATTGTGAATACAGGAAATGGATACGAATAAATAAGGACAGTAGGACAGGGACAGTAGGCACGTTGGTGCTCTTATGCATGCCCCTTACAGTCCCCTTAGGAATGGGATGAGGTCAATTGTAGACAGTTTAAGGTTAAAGTTTGGGTGGTTTGGGGAAGAAACCACAGAGTCAGGTAGTGCATTCCAAGCATTGACCACTGTTATTGAAGTCGTATTTTCTGCAATTGAGTTTGGAGCAGTTTACCTTAAGTTTGTATCTATTGTGTGCTCGTGTATTATTGCGGTTGAAGCTGAAATAGTCATTGACAGGTAGGATGTTGTAGTAGATAATTTTGTGTACTATGCTTAGGTCAGACTGAAGGCAGCTTAGTTCTAAGTTGTCTAAGCCCAAAATTTCAAGTCTGGTGGCATAAGGTATTCTGTTGTGAGCAGAGGAATGGAGGACTCTTCTTTTGAAATATCTCTGGACTCTCTCAATTGTATTAATGTCTTATATGCAGTGCAGGTTCCAGACAGATGAGCTGTATTCAAGAATAGGTCTAGCAAATGTTTTGTATGATTTAGTTAGTAGTGCAATATTACCAGAGAAGATGCTACGCAAGATTAGGTTAACGACTCTTAATGCCTTTTTAGCAATGTTGTTACGGTGGGCTCTGGCACTTAGATCTTTAGAAATGAAATTCAGAGAAATCATTCACCAGTTCTTCATCTCGCATGCTTCATGCAGAATTTGAATGGGTATTGATTCCATATTTAATAGGCATGGTAGGCTTATGCTGCATTGCTAATTAAATACAGGGACAACATTAGTGGAAAAAAAATCAGTGGCACGTGGTATTCAGCTTCATTAGATGGGAAGTTGCTATTCATAAGCTCCACTTCTGGCTCTATCCACTAATCTGCAATCTACTTGCACTGAGGGAGAGCAGAAAATAGTTCTTTTGCTAAACTTTAAATGTATGTGATTGGAAACCATTTTAAAGTATTTAATCTAAATTCTGGAATTATATTACCAAAAGGAAGTTGGTCTGAAGAATTAGGAATAAGAATGAAGAGAAGACTTGGAAAACTCCCTGTGTCTGATTTCTTACTTAAATAGGGAAATATTTCAAAAGAGTAAATCGCTTCACTAATCTAATGTATAATATTTTCCCTGTTGAAATTTTCCCAAGCTCTGAAATTAAGTTTTGTGAGAAGAGAGTTTTTAGAATTTTGGGAAGTCTAAAAACTATGCTGAATATAAAAGAATGCTGGGTGTGTTGAGATAGTATAAATGTATGGTTTTTGGATTTGTTTATTTACTATTTATTGAATTTAGACATTGTCTATTCATTGAAGTATGATGCTTAAGGCAATTAGCAACAGTAATGAAACTTAATTGCTTAAACACTGTTACATAGACATTGTTTTTGTCCCATGAAATGAAGGACTATCACTATTTTGCATTGAGCTTCCCCCTTGAAATAGTATTTCTAACACATAATAACAAAAAAAAACCCGCACATTTTATTTTCTATAAACTAGCACACTTTCAGGTAACAAAATTTTCTGCCTGGCACCATTCTTGATTTTATAAGGGGTCCTTTTTTTAAATCACTGTATGGATCAGGAATATATATATCATTGATGGTAGTTTATAAAGAAAGAAATTCCTATGTGATTGGTAGGAATCATCACACACTCCATGTGGTTTCCATCTTCTTTTACCGTCTGGTTTTACTTCTCAACCAGTTGCCAGTAGTAGGTGTGAGTGTGCACAGGTATGAACGAAAAGTATAAATTTTTATTTCTAGACTAGTTTGAATAAACATGATTATAATAAAATTATATTTATAGAATAGAATAGAATAGAATTCTTTATTGGCCAAGTGTGACTGGACACACAAGGAATTTGTCTTGGTGCATACTCTCTCGGTGTACATAAAAGAAAAGATACATTCGGCATGAGTCATTTATTATAATTTACTATGAAAAGTAGGATTATTTCTGTTTCTGTCCTAAAACATACATTTTTTTCTTGTAGTCAGACAGTCTTCACTTTAATGTTGTGAATTTACAGTTAAATAACTTCAGTCTTTGAAAAGTTGCTGCTGGCTGAATAACATGGGTAGTCCTTTGTTTAGGTTTGTTTAGGATCTGCCTAAATGTTTATTTATTTGTTTATTTATCATTCAAATCTGCCCATCTTAAAAAAAAAGCAAAATATAAGAATCAGTAATAAGAGCAAATGGTTTAATGGCAGCTATGAAGATGGTGATTAAGTAACTTTATGAAGAATCCTCATGTTTACAACTGCCACAGGTCTGTAAAGCAAAGGAAAACTTAATAAGATTGTAAACACAATTACAGTTTCACACACACACACACAAAATCAACAGTTTATTTGTTAGAAAATACAAATAGAAATAAAGACAATGGAAAAATGGAAAGGAAAGAAATAGAGGAGATAAGTGAGGGAAGGGGGAAAAAGAAATAAAAAAACCCAAAAAGCAGTGACTTTGACTTTCTTCAGTGCAAATCAGTGGTGAGTTGCTCCCGGTTCGGGCCGGTTCATGCGATCCGGTAGTGGTGACGCTGTGACGTCACCGAACCGGTTCTCTGCGACCAGGAGCTGGGTCCACCCACACGCCCGTACTTACGGTTGTCTGTGCTCTGCGCACTCCGCGCATATGCAGAACACTTTTTTGAGGGGTTTTCCCCCCAAAAAAGTTACTGCGCATGTGCAGAGCACCCGTTCGGTACACGTGCGCACCAATCATGTGCACAGCGTGCATCATCAGAACCGGTAGTAAAGGTAAGTAGAACCCAACCCTGGTGCAAATACATAGTAAAGTTATAGAATCAACTTTTTGGTAATGCCAAATAATAATCAATAGTCATTTCTATAATAATACTCCACTTAGAACAGGGAGTAAATATTGATTGGTGGCCATACTTACAATTGCAGTCCAGATATAGACAAGATATAGAAGTAACAGAATTGAGATTATACCTAAGCAATTAGATAAATTACTAACAGGCCCAGAGGAAAAATTGATCTCTAAAATATATGATTATTTGTTAGAAT
>JANHFM010005630.1:160239-183967 GCA_032468115.1 Grayia smithii | reverse complement strand
GCTTTGCGGAAGGCCAGTAGGGTGGAGGCAGTCCGGACCTTGGGAGGTAGTTGGTTCCAGAGAGCCGGAGCAGCCACGGAGAAGGCCCTTTCCCATGGGCCCGCTGGCCAGCATTGTTTAGCTGACAGAACCAGGAGGAGACCGACCCTGTGGAATCTTACTCCCTGGTCGCAGGCAGATGCAGGAGACAATTTTGGAGATAACCTGGTCCTGAGCCATGTAGGGCTTTATAGGTAATAACCAACACAACACCTTGAATTGCACCCGGAGACTGATAGGAAGCCAGTGCAGCTTGTGAAGAATTGGTTACACGTGGGTGTATCTCGGGACACCCACAATAGCTTGTGTGGCTGCGTTCTGGACCAACTGAAGTCTCCGAATGCTCTTCAAGGGTAGCCCCATGTAGAGCACGTTGCAATAATCCAGTCATGAGGTGACAAGGGCATGAGTGACTGTGAGGAGAACCTCCCAGTCCAGATAGGGTCGCAATTGGTGCACTAGGTGAACCTATGCAAAAGTTCCCCTAGCCACAGCTGATAAGAGTTGCTCCAATTTCAGCTGCGGGTCTAGGAGGACACCCAAATTGCGAACCCGTTTTGAGGGGCACAATTTCTCCCCACCCAGAACCAAGGATGGAAAATTAACATGGTCCCTGGGGGGGGCAGTACGCACAGCCACTCAGTCATGTCTGGGTTAAGTCTGAGCCTGTTGACTCCCATCCAGACCCTCACCGCTTCCAGGCACTGGCACATCACATCCACTGTTTCACTGAATGAACATGGGGCAGAGATGTACAGCTGGGTGTCATCTGCATGTTGCTGATGTCCCACCCCATATCATCAGATGATCTCACCCAGCGGTTTCATGTAGATGTTAAATAGGAAAGATGTTAAATAGAGAGGACCGAGCCCTGAGGCGCCCCATAAATGAGGGGCCAAGGGGTCGACTTCTGTCCTCCTACCAACACCGACTGCGACTGACCAGAGAGATAGGAGGTAAAGCACCGTAACACGCTGCCTCCCACTCCCAACTGTCTTAGCTGCCGCAGAAGGATACTATGGTCGATGGTATCGAAAGCCACCGAGAGGTCAAGTAGCACCAAGATAGAGGAATGACTCCTATCCCAGGCTCGCCAGAGATCATCTAACAGTGCAACCAAAGCAGTCTCTGTGCTGTAGCTAGGCCTGAAACCCAATTGAAAAGGGTCCAGATAATCCGTCTCATCCAAGGACTGCAGGAGCTGGATTGCTACCACTTTTTCAACAACCTTCCCCACAAAGGGGAGGTTGGAGACTGGACAAAAGTTCTTCAATTCAGCCGGGTCCAGGGAAGGCTTCTTGAGGAGGGGCCTTACCACTGTTTCTTTTAATAGTTGTGGGAAGGACCCCTCTCTCAAAGAAGCATTGACCAACACCTGGAGCCAGCACAGTATCACCTCCCTACTGGCCGAGACCAGCCAGGAAGGGCACGGGTCCAGTGAACAAATGGAAGAACTCATCCCACCATTGCCTTGTCAACTTCCTCAGGAGTCACAGGATCAAACTCACTCCATATAATGGGATTAAAACCCGACCCTGTCATCTCCGTCAGAATTGCCCAATCGGAGTCCAGGTCCATCCAGATCTGAGCGACTTTATCTGACAGAAACTGTACAAACTCCTCAGCTCTCCCCCTTATGGGCTCCTCCACTTCCCCTCGATTGAGGAGAGAGCGAGTCACCCTAAACAGGGCGGCTGGGCGAGAGTCTGCGGATGCAATAAGTGTAGAAAAATGCATACATTTTGCCGCCCATATCACCACTAAATAAGTCCTGATAAAGGCTCTTAAAAGTGTTCAGTTGGATTCGGATCTGCTGGACCTCCAGCGTCGCTCTAGATGTCTCTTCTGATGCTTCATCTCTCGGAGCTCCTCGGTAAACCAGGGAGCCATCATGTATTGGCCTCTATTGAGAGGTCACAAAGGCACAACCCGGTCTAATGCCCCCACAGCCGTCCTATTCCAGGCAGCGACCAGGGTATCAGCCGGACTGTGGATCAGGGAATCCGTTATCTCCCCAAGTTCCCTCTGAAACCCTTCTGGGTTCATTAGGCACCTGGGGTGGAACCACTTAATCGGTTCCACCTCCCTGTGATGGAGGAGTGACATCCCAAAGTCAAGCCTCAGCAGGGAATGATCTGACCATGACAAGGGAAAAATGTCTATACCCCTTAACTTTAGATCACGTCTCCATTGCCCCGAGAGAAACACCAAGTCAAGTGTGTGTCCCCCTCTATGGGTCAGACCCTGAATTACTTGAGTCAGGACCATGGTTCTCCTGGAAGCCATGAACTCCTGGGCTGCATCTGAGGATTCACCGAGTGACAGCAAATTGAAGTCCCCCAGCACCATAAGCCTGGGGAACTCCACTGCCAGCCCAGCTACTGCCTCCAGCAGCACAGGCAGGGCTGTTGTAATGCAGCTGGGAGGCATGTACATTAGCAACAAGCCCAACTGAACCCCTGAATCCAACCTCAAGAGGAGAGACTCACACCCAACAATCTCTGGGGCAGGGAGCCTGCGAGAACAAAAGCTTTTCCAGACAATGGTTGCTACCCCCCACCACTTCCCTGAAGTCGTGACTGGTGCAGTATCTGAAACCCATCCTGGCACATCTCTGAAAGAGGGACATCACCCTCTTGGCCCAGCCAGGTTTCAGTAATACATGCCAGGTCAGCCTTCTCCTCAAGGATTAAATCCCGAATGAGGGGGGCCTTGCTAATAACAGACCTGGCATTCAACAGCAACAGCCTGAGGTCAGGGACTCGATTCCCCGAATCACCAGGAATAAGGGAAGGGCCTAAATGACACATAGATTGTAATTCTGCCCCCAAGAAGTTGGATCCAGTGCTTCATCAGTATTCACCAAATGTCCATATGAAGGTTATCAAGGCAATCAATTTCTCCTAATTTGTAAAAGCAAATTAATTCACACAACTGAGGAGAAGAAGAAAATATCTTTCACTGTTTTTCTTTATGAGATGCCTACTAAAAATGGGTTTTCAGAAGGCTTTGTTAGTGAGAAATGCAGTGACCCGTTAGATATACATTAAAATACACAATTATGATGAGATGTGGGACCAGAGGCTCCACATTTATTAAGGCAAGACTTTGGGGCTAATTCATAGAGCTTCACTTATCTGAATGAGTGGCAGAGGTCTTAATAAAGTGGTTAAGTTAGTAAGACAATTTTCAAATGAATCTGGCTTTCCCACTGACTTTGCTTGTCAGAAGGTCACAAAAGGTGATCACATGACCCAGAGACACTGCAACAGTCATAACTATGAACCAGTTTCTAAGGATCTGAATTTTGATCGCGTGACCATGGGGATGCTGCAATGGTTTTAAGTGTGAAAAGTGGTCATAAGTCACTTTTTTCAGTGTTGTTGTAACTTCAAATAGTTGATAAAAGAATGGTTGTAAATCAAAACTACCTGTATTAATTCCAGAGTATATTCTTGTAGATCTTTATTGCAATCAAGCATTGTTGCATTGTATGTTTCTCTCTCTTGCTCTCTCTCTCCATTTTCCTCTTAATGGTTAGTATCCTGCCCCCTCCTTTTGCACTGTATTTTTGTCTTCATTTCTTCTTTTCCGGCAAACCCATCACATTCCTGAGCCCAAACTGCTAACAGCAAGTGATGAGGTGGCGTTCCTTCCCCCACTTTTAACCCAGCCTCTTGTTTCTCTTTCTTTCTCTGTCTTGCTCTCTTTCCAAATATATATAATATAAATATATATATATATATACATGATGGCATTCTTTTCTTTTTGGTCATGCTGCAAAAATTAAAGACACATCTACCCTGGAAAGGATCCAGATTTTACAAGTTTCCAGAAATGCAGTCATGACTTGGAGTGGGGGGGTGGAGCGGTGTCTCCTGCAACGTGTCTGGGGTACGTTGATACGGTCTTGGAAGCCTGCCAGATAGTTTGAATCTGTGTTGCTAAAGGAGAAAAAAAATATTTAGCTGATTTGGCAGAGTTCTCTGCGTATTTAATTGCAGTCGTGTGTGTGTGTGTGTGTGTGTGTGAGAGAGAGAGAGAGAGAGAGAGGAAGAGAGGGAGGGAGGGAGAGAGAGAGATTGAGATTCGATTTCATTGCATTTTAAAGTCTTAAAGAGTGGGAGTAGAGTATTGTGTGGGAGATGAACAATCAGAAGCAACCAAAGGGGACCCATTTTCACGTTTTCTATAATCATTATCAGAACTGACTTGGGGGATATCAAAGTCAATTGCTGGGATCACAAATCAGCTGAAGTTTGTGATCCCATCCTAATACAATTTCCATATTGCACAAAATATCCAAGAGAATAAAGAGATCTAAGACTAAAATTCGCCTTAAATAATTTTCAGTTGCCATTCTTCATTTCTTCAACATTGCGAGATCAGGAACCCTAGTGAGATTAGAAATTTGGGAACTAACACTGTTAGTTAATATGTCATTTATGATCTCTTCTTTAAGAACACTAAGCCATTGAGCCTACCTAACATAAAAACAGCCGCAGATCGCTAGGATTTGAATCAGGGGATGCCAGAACTGAACCTGGAAATCTTTATAGGGAATACCTAGGCTTGATTTCAGAATGCCATGATGCTTTCCTAAAAACCTTTCCTGTTTTTAGGAATTTCACATTCTGGGAAGTTACAGAGATAGCAGTTTGGCTCAAAAACAGTAAGTTTTATGAGAGATATACATGGAAGTGTGAATGAGATGTGTACATTTTACCCTCTTAATAACATTTTGAAGTAGGCTTAATATACCTCAAGGTTGGCTAGTGAAGACAATATTTTAGATTTTAGTGTCTGAAAAGTTGTGTGCTTATTTGCATAAATACTGTGAGCATTTAGCAAATTAATAGAAATATGTAGTATCAGAATTCTGGGTGGTTTTGCTAAAGAAAACATCACTTGTGTCTTTTTTCTTATGTCATGAAAAACAGTAATGTGGAGAGGATAGAGGAACATTTCTTGTACAATAAAAACTCAAGGGGACCACAAAATTGCTGAGAATGTCCATAAATATAATTAAGAAACTATTCAGATCCATTAGTTACCTGAGGTGGGCTGTTTAAGTTGGCCCATCTCTATTGCAGTGGTTAAGTGAGGCAACAATAGACAGTACATTATAGAATGATCTGACCATCACAATGTTCTCCCTGCATGGCCTAGCATGTAGCACAGAAATCGTTCTGCTATGGGCCAGAAATAACCTAGACCAGGTCACCTCTCAACAAAATTCACACCAAAGGCATGGAATGGAGATAATTGAATACTAAAAACTAAGTGATATCAGCATCTGTCAAAATTGCGGCACAGGAAGGGGAGGAACACTACACAAGCAGTAATCTTAGTTTATCCCTCAGACCTAATTGCACATACAAACACTTTATAAACTAACTTGGTGTTCATTAAAGGAGAATTAAGTTAAAATGGCAATGCACTACAAGCCACATCCAAATTATGCTCAACTAGTAGAAGTAACACCAAGCACATTGTTATCTAGTTATTTGGTTCATTATACAAAACATTATTATAAGTTGAAAACTATTAACTCATTCTTCTCTAGAAATAGTTACGCTATATGATATATGTATCAGCAACATTTCCTAGTTCTTCTTATTCTTATCCAAATTCTCATTGGCCACAATGAAACATGAAGCCAGATGAAGAGGTGGTATAAAGTTATTGTTTCTCCCTAACTTTGGGGAGGATACTTTGAACTTTGGGGAAGATATGTCTGAATTTCTAATGATTTTGCTGTTTCAAAGGCTATCTAGAAATATTTTGCATATTGGAGCAAAACTTGAAAGAGAAGCATAAGAGACTAGAAGAGGACCAATTGGACCATTGGTTCCAAACTACTTGAAAATGTAACAAAACTCCAACTACAAATCAGTGTTTTGATTTGATTTGATTTGATTTGATTTGAAGACATATAGCCGCTCGTAACCACAAACCTGGGCAGCTTATAAAATAGTATCATCCTATATTTTTTTAAAAAAATACATTTATATGGTACCAGTGAACACACCAATAGCAAGTGGAGAGAATGGAGATTGTAGTCCAGATATCAAATTATAAAAGGTTATAATATTTAAAAAGTATTCTCATTAGTAATCTGTTCTGAAATCAACTCTTCTACTGGAAATATACTTGTAGTTTGAACAAAAAATTTAAAATGTGTTACAACAGTTCTTTTTTCTGGGCTTTGTGATTTAAATATTTTTTTATGGTTTAAGTATTTTTTTAATATATAGATCTTAATCTAAAATAAACCTAGATAGATAGGTGTTAATATTTCTTAAATGTTATAAACCATTCTGATTAGTAAGTCTTTGTTTTAGGTGTAGTCTTCAGTTGGTTTTAGTAAGTTGTGTTCACTCTGATGTATATTAGTATTTTGCATTGTGCATAGTTATAAGCACTGAAAAAGCTCAGTCAAGGCATTCTGATTAATGTCACTGATGAAGCTCCATGTTCTATAGAATCTCATTCAGCTTTTTAGTGTCCCTGATTTTTGGCATATGTTTTCTCCAGAATTTGCCAGCTGAGCATCGGTGTTCTCAGGGGCAGGCAAGGGAAGGGGGACAAATGACAAAACAAGCTATCATAATGCTTGTATCGTGACATCACAATATACATCATTTTGTTGTCATGACTAGGATCAAATGCCAATGCAGCCAAAGCTAATTCATTAATTTATTTATTAAATGTACAAGCTACCTGATCTTCAGCAAGTGTGGGGTTTTTTTCCGTTCTGCCTCTCAAAGAGTGTATTTCAGACCACTTGAAATTCCCGTATTTTTTGTTGAATAGATATGACTGGCAGGCATTTATCATGTTTTAGGTTGCTAGTAATCTATGTCACAGACCCATCTTAAATCCTAAGTTTCTAAAGCCACGTTTTAAAAAATGTATTTAACTCTCCACTTCTTCAGAGGTACATTCTTTGCGTGTTTATTTCTTCATGGGAAGTTGACTCTCCTGATGTCTTTTATTCCAAAATGCTTTGTCTCAGGACGTCCCTCATTTAGAAGCTTCCCAATCCACATTTTAGAGCCCAGGAGTTGAAAGGTATGGTTTACCATAGCTGGTAAAGATACACACACATTTAAACACACCCGTAATTGCAGCTTCTAAAAATGGTACTATATCTTATGTGCTGTTCTTACAATGGTGCTTCTTTTTTCCAACCAACGTGGCTCTTTACGCTTTTGAACACTTATGGATCCTTGCCAATAACATTTTTTTAAGATGCCTTAAGAGTTTAAACAAAAAGCTACAATGGGTCTAATAATAAATCATAAAAACGTATTCTTACATTTTTCTCTGTGGATTTTAAAATGCTTATTGTTGTTACAAGAAATCTTTGTGACTTCCATTTCAATTTTGCAGAAGAAGTGATCAATAAAATAATGGAAAGGGTGAAGAAACTGAATTTTTCAACGTTTTAGTTACATCTGTAATAATAAAATAATGGATTGTGTCATGAGGAAACATTTTATTTTCAATTGAAAAAAACAACTTTAAAGTACTTTAAAATGGGTTTATTCATGTTAAATTCACATGCTGCAGTCTATCCTGGCCATACAAATTTTGACACTCTGACAAGGTTAATATATACAATACAGTTTAGAGAAAAAAAAGAGATATGTAGATACCACTCCATATAGCTGCAATATTTAGAGGCTAAAGAACAGTATATGATAGAGAAATGTTTCGCTACTGATGTATTTTATTTATTTAAATGAAAGTTCCAATTGAGGTGATATTTATATCAAATCTTTCCCAGTTTTATGTATTACTGATTTCTATGAATTTTCAGGACAATGTATTGAAGATAAGGTTCAAAAGTTTCCGTTGCAATTAGTAATAAGTACAGATATCTGGACTCTGAGCTTTGTGTGCAGAGCAATTGATACATGCAGTTTCCATCAATAGGAATCAAGAAGAGGATAAGGAACTATTGGTGCGCCAAAGAACTCAATACATACATTAAGAGTCCTTCAGCACAGAAGAAGCTGCTAAATCATAGGACTATCTCATGACTTTTCCGTTCTACTTTTTAAAATTATTATTAATTTTGCAATCTTTCCCCATTTCTTTAATATGTTCTCCAAGCAGGACAAACAGCAGTGGCGCCTTTTAATCACTTTCTTTTTCCACTGTTCCTATATTTATATCTATTTTTTAAAATTAAATAAATTATTCAACACTCTGAGATGGAGAGAGAAGTGGAGGAAGGAAAAAAAAAACAATCATCCAAATCTCAGCATAACTAAATCATCCAAATCAGCATAACTAAAATTAATGGATACTTAATAATAAGTCCCTCTGATCTCTAAAAATTTGCTTTGTTCATATTTTAAGAAGAAAAGTTATTTAGAAAGAAATGCATGCTTTGCTCTATATCACCCTCTGGTGCCCCACCTTCATAGATGCTTTATTAGATCATGCAGGAGTTCCAAATTCCAGCGTACAATTTTCTGTAACTGCGTGCCTTTGGATATTCAATTTTTGCAATACTCTTCTTCTGAACTTTTCTGTAGCTCCTACTTTCCCAAGGAACTTGCCTTCCTTTTTCCTCTTCCTTTTCCCCTATGTATATTCCCTCAGTTCATACCCCTTCTAATCCTCCCTCTTCTTGAAAAGTGCACTGCCAAATGAAAACTAGTTTGGAGACTAACATGGTCCATTCTTTTGAGACTGGATAGAAAGGGGCTTGGCTTTACTTCTCAACTTTTTGGGAGTGGGTGCATGCATGTGTGTGTGTCTGTGTATGGTGTGCGTGTCTGAGGGCAGATGCAACTGCTGATTGGCTGAGAGGCTGGCCCAAAATCTCCCCCTTCAACACTCAGGAGCGAGCGAAGAAGGGATCCACCTCTAGGACACTGGATCATATAAAAAGGGAACCTAAAAACTTGACAGAGTCAGTAGGAAGTTTCTGCTGGGGTCTGGAGTGGAACTAGATAAAGCAGACCGTCCCTGTATGACTGGACACTAAAGCAGAACCAAGGATACAAAGAGTCTTCATGTCTAATATTTAGACATGTTCAGCTTTGTGGATTCCCGGTTACTGCTTTTGATAGCAGCAACTGTTCTACTCACCAAAGGCCAAGATGAAGAAGATGGTATGTACAGTGCTTTATTTTCTTGCACTCTCTGTATAAATTAAATGACAGTTTTTATCTTGAGAGGGGAGTGCATTTTCTCTTATTCTTTAACTGTTTTGTATTGAACATAAAACTGCCTCCTTCTCTGCCCCCCTCACAAATCATTTAAAATCAGGGAACACAGAGCAAGAGCCAACCCTCCCTACAAAATAGAACACCAAGGTTGGGATAGCAAAGCAAGAAAAGATGTTAACATTTTGTCTTGCTTTGCTGCAGTTGAAATTGTTGTTATATGTGCTATAACTTGAAAGACAAATAAATCTGTGCAAAGAAAGTACATATGCTAATACATTCTGAGGCTAATGTTGTTATTGTTAAGAGGGGAAGATCAGTACATCTCCTTGACCTTCCAGAAGTTCTTAAGATTGACTTGAATGCAAGGAAAGAACTTTTGGAAGGCTGAGAAGTAAATTTTTATTCCACCTGACTTCTTTTATATCCACAATAGTACAGTATTTAACAGAGAACATGAACTTTTTGAAAAGTAAACTGAAGCAGCTGTGCATAGCCTTGGGTATTGTGGGGTTTTTTTTTTCCTGGTCTCGCTCTTTCTCTTTTTTCCTTGCCTTGGGGAAAAGCAACAAGTTGGACCAATTCAAAGCCTTGCGCTGTCTTGCCAAGTTCAGTAAAGCAGAGGTTGGGAGAGGGAAAGGGAGTGGGCTACCATTGGGGAGGGGCAGAAAGGGGGTATTCAGCAAATGATAGAAAAGTCATTGGCTTAGAGAACTAAGACACAAAGATCATGAGCCAGAGGAAATACAGAAAGTAAGCCTGTTGTACTGACTTGCCGAAGAAGCCTGCAGAAGCCATCACAAACCTATTAAGTGGGTGGGTGGTGGGGGAAGCTTCATAATGATTCATAAGGAAAATGTTTCAGCAATCTATAAAGCACAAAAGTCTAGACATCATTTCACAGACAAAGCCTTTTGGATGGCGAATGTTTCAGAATGACTTACCGCCTCTAGTCAAAAATATCCAGTGGTGACATCTAGTGGCCATGAAGAAATTCTCTTTTGCTTTTGGCTACTGAGCCATTCCGAAGTAGCCTTCCAACTGGGTTGTGGGGGTGGCCTTGAAAGGAATCGACATCAATCAAAGTGAGACTCCTTCTGGAGTCAAGGATTAAATATGCCTGTTGAACACCACCCCTGCCCACTTTGGAAAGAAAGAAAATTAACAGGCCTTAGCAGAGAACTTTGGTGACGTCTGATTTCAAATTGTGGACATTTTGCTGCCATCTTGTGGATAGTTTGCACTTTTATTGCAATGGTCAGGAAAATTTTATTTTCCTAAATCTCTATGGATCTTTTTTCTTTTCTTGCTTTTAAAAAAAAAAAAAAAAATCCCAGAAAGTACTTATTTTCATCTTGTTACTTCCTGACCCTTTGGCACAAACCGAAATAAATATTTTTCTGGTTTGGCGAGTCGAGCATTGAAACTATACACTCTTTTAAAAGGAAGTACTCAATTTTAAAAGCACCTGGCTCTGTATCAAAATTTATAATTATGATATTCTTTACTTTTTGAAATGACATATATTAGAAAAATTCTTTATTTTGGTTTCCTCCTTTAATTACTACTCTTGGCCTAGCTAGGTCTCTTCCATTTCCCATGCAAAGAGGTAGCAAAATATTTCATCCATTACACCTGCCTTCTGGAAAATGCCTTGCATTGGCTCAGGCATGCCCTGTCTCCTCCCTGAAATTCCTTTGATTCAATTTCCCAAAAACACACATTATTGATAAGAAACAATTTTTTCCCATTCATGAATCATCTTTCGATTCAGACGCCATTTTTATTTCTCTTTCTTCTTTTCCACTATCTCTTTCTTGTTTCAAAAGATTATTAATTTATTTTTCCTTGCCTTGTGTTTGGTTTGGCTTCAGTGCCAAAATGCTGAGGTTACAAATTGGATGTAACAACCGGCTAGAGGTTTTGTTTAAATTCCAAAGCGACTGGAAAGAGTTACTGTGGAGTGAGCTCGTTTCCTGTGTCATAGAATTGTGCTTGATGAAAAGCAGATGAGGTTTAAAAAGCCCCACAGAGAATCAAGTCAGAACAGTGCAAGAAAGGAAAGCAAATGCTGAGAGAAACACCAAAACACCCATGTGTTGTTCAAATGGCACTGTTCTTAAAATGTCTCCCATTTTGCTGCTCTTGCTAGCGCTTGGCCCAAAGAACAGTTGTTCACACCTGCATCTTGCTTCTTTTCCATCTTCTCTTTCTCTTCATCTTCATCTTCATCTTCACCTTATCTTTATCTTCTACAGTCGAACCTGGAAGCTGCACGTACAATGGAAAAATCTACCAAGACAAATCACTTTGGAGGCCTGACAAGTGTGTGTTGTGCCTGTGTGACTATGGTACCCCACTGTGTGATCTCATTGTATGTTCAGATGTGTCAAACTGCCCCAATGCTGTAGCCGCTCCAGGCGAATGTTGTGCAGTTTGTCCTGGATCCGGTATGAGCTATAGTTTATCTCCTTCCTGTCTACGTTATCATCCCATCCTAATTGTCCACTTTCTTCTGACAGCTAGAACTGTCACTCATACATTCTCATATTCTCTGGTAGTTATCTATTATTAGTCCATTTTACACAAAACCATCCACCTTTTACTTACAGTACTTAAATTTACTTTCAGTTATATATCTGTTTCTATTATTCTTATTCGCTTATTTAAAAAAATCTAATTTTAAAACTAATCAGCCATGCCCATATGAAACAATCACCTTTTAAACATTTAACAATTCTCTATTTATCCATCAATCCATTTGTCACCTCTATAGTCACTTAATACTGAGTTTTCATTCTAAATACTAATGGCAAATCATTGTTCTTACCCAAGGCTGCTTTCTGATCTCTTTCCATCTTAATCTATTCATTTGGGTTTAATATAAATATTTATGAAAACCATTTGCAGGCAGGGAGGAAACTGTCAAGGGAGATAATATCTATGGAGTTAGGCAAGATTTGAGGAGAGTAAAGTTTGGAGAAGATGTTTTCAGGTTACAATATCAAAGCTTTATTGCATAGCAAAATAGCATATCAAGGAAAGGAAATTGGGTAGTACTGTATTTGTCTGAAATGTGTGCAATTTGAAATCTGCTTGGCATTAACAATCATACATGGCATTTTCTAATTAGGCCATTAATGATAGGAGTTTCAATGTTCTATTATCTTCTGAAATAACTGGATTCATCCAGCTGAAGACTGTGATAAGCATATTTAACCCATAAACTTCATTGCATTAAAAAACCTCATGATAGGCAGGAGAAATTTAGAAGCTTATAAAAAAACAAGGAAACTATTTGGATGGCCACATTTTCTGGTTCTTAATACTCTTTTACATTTTGTATTCAAGATTCTATTCCTGCTTACCCAGATGTCACCGGTGTAGAGGTAAATTATATTTTTGCAATCCAAACTTCAATTTTTTAGCTATGACCTTTTTTTAATATTCTTGTAGCAATATGAATAATCCCTTTATTTTTTTCTTTTATTTGGCAGGGTCCTAAAGGAGAACCAGGCCCAAAAGGAGATAGGGTAAGTATGTACATGTTTGGCTGATTGTAATTCAAATTTAAAGATAAAATTATAAAAGCCATGTTCAAAAATATAAAAAACAAAACATTTTGTACTACTGTGATTTAATATGAGATTGGTAATCCATCCTATAATTGCTCATACACATTTGCTATAATTTTATCATTTGTATTACAAACACACACTATTCTCCCCATAAAATATTCAACAGGTACATTTGCTGTACCTTATCCAATTGGAAGCATACTCCAATTTCATTGATTTTCTGTAACTTTCCAAAATAACAGTAAGATAAAACAGCACCAAAATTAAAACTTACATATTAGTTTTAATACTTAACTTTTGCTTTTGCTTTTTTAAAAAAAGAAAACACATGACCCCTTCATTGGGGATACACAATTAATACTTTAAAAAGTTTCCCATTCTAGTTGTAGTTTTTTTAAGGTTTATGGGGAATATTAAAGTATCCCCATTCAAATTTGGCAGAGCTGTAGGGAATTTTCAACAAGTTCTAATCTTGTCCATAAATGAAAATATACTTTCATATTAGTAATGTCTGACTTCTTGCTATATTTATTTTCAGGGACTTCCAGGCCCCGCTGGCAGAGATGGCATCCCTGGACAACCTGGTCTCCCTGGACCTCCAGGCCCTCCTGGTCCCCCTGGCCTTGGTGGAGTAAGCAACATTAATGTAGTTATTCCATCTAATTATGTGGCATTCGTGTTTAAGTACCTGTTCACATGTCCTCCTTTCACTCTTTCCTTTTCTAGAACTTTGCTCCTCAGATGTCTTACGGTTATGATGAAAAATCTGGTGGTGCTGGCCTAGCTGTTCCTGGCCCAATGGTAAGGGCTGATGTCCTTGAGGCTTTGGAGAAAATGCTAGTTGAAAGGAAGGGATTGCTGAGGAGAAGGGAGAAAAAGAAGAAGCAAAACACTGAAACCTGCTAATGTATACTTTAAGTTATATGATGTAAACGAGTTGACTCTTCTTGGTTCAATAACTATTAAGGCCATAAGGTGCATCTATGGAGATAAAGACATAAGTGACATCAGAAGAGTTCAGTGAAAAAGCAAAGGTTCACCTGTGAGGATTATTAGGAAGGAAAAAGTACTGCAGAAAAGCAGTGGAGTTAGACTGGAAATTCAAGTAATGGGTATTCACTCATTTAATTAAGGCCCATAATGATAGCATGTGTGATTTATAATAAAACTTTATACAACTAGCAGAGGCACTTTAGTTACAAAAAGCAGGTCATTGCAATCAATTGGGGTTTAAGACCATAATGTTACAATGGCTTCTTAAAGATTATAATTACATTGTCTTCTTAATTGAATGGAGAATTGCAGTTAAGGACAATAGCTTGAATTTAAGCTGCGATTACTATAGCTACAATTTTTTTTCTGTAATAAAAAGTAATTGAAACATGGCTTAAATTCATCCTTTAATATGGTTTTAAGTGAAGCAGAAATGTACAACCTACTTTTAGCTTCTAAAAAGAAGAAAGAAATATTCAGATGTTTTGCTCAAGAGGGAATGATCCGTTTTGCCTGATGCTTCACCTTAAGCAAAAAGCTAATGGCAACTCACCCATCACTAGAGAGATTGCAAATTACATGTAACTGTTAACATAGCAATTATAAAATGCATTTTGAAAATCGATGTAGAAATTGAAGTTGGGCCCTGAGATATGAAAAGACTGAAGGTGATAACCTTGAAAATGATATGCAAGGCCAGATTTCCTCAACAGAACAATTCTACAATATATGGTTAATGAAGGTTTCAAAAATATCAAACAAGATCAGGGTAATATGATGATTATATAGACTTCAAGAACATAGATATCTACCGAGATGAGGGAGAAATTGTACCAATTCAGTTTAAGTTGACTATTTATTTCTTGGTGATGTTTAGGGTCCAGCTGGTCCCCGTGGTCTTCCCGGACCCCCTGGTGCTCCTGTAAGTATTTTCTGTCTCCTTAAGAATGAACTTTATATAAAAAAAATATGTAAATTTGGTACTACATTCAAGGGGAATGTTTTAAAATCTTTTTATTCCTTCCTCACTTTTAAAGAGCAGAGACTTTGTAAAAGTAAGGATTATCACGTTGCAGACAAGAATTTTATGCTCTGCTCAGTTATTAATGAATATCAGCCACACTTATTCAAAATTAGAACAAAGCTGCTTAAATTGTGCAGAATCCCACACAGAACTGGAGGACGGTTTTTTTTACTGCAAAGTAGCAAATTTTGGTGGAAGGCCTACTATTATTTACAAACTTTGCAGACAACCCAGAAAGTTGAAGAAAAAGAGCAGGAAGACAAGTTATTTTCATTTTCCTCTGTGATATTGGAGATGCCACCTTCCTTGTACAATTTTAAACTTGGGAATGCACAATATGCATTCATTCAGAGAAACAAACTGGACACATCATTTGCTTTGCAGAACTTGCTTATTGTAGATAAATAAATAATCAAGACCTTCTTAAATCCATTCCTTCTACACTAAACCTAACTCTAATATGATAGGAGGATTTAATTCCTCTTTCATCTGCTCTGTATTTTTTCAGAGACGTCATATTTTGCTTCTTTTTGCTGCACAATCGACCATTCAGCCTCAGTGATCTTTGGGTCTGCATATCCCTAACAGAGATTTGCAGTCTATATTAGAATAATGAAAATGGAGTGTAGAGAAATTAAGTAAATTAACTGTGTGGGAAAACAGTCAGCTTCACTGACAAAAGCAATTGTTTCATGCCAGGCAAAGTGCAGGGCTGAAGATATGAAGGCAGGAGTCAGCAATGGAAATGAAAGACCCATGACTGAAAGTGTCTATGGAGATTCCCAGTCATTCAGGTCATGGCTGTCCCAAAGATGTTTTTCAAAATGTAGCTGGACTTTGTTTTTTTTTCCTTGAAGATGTTTTGCTTCTCATCCAAGAAGCTGAAGAAACATCTTCAAGGAAAAAACAAAGGAAGTCCAGTTGCCTTTTCAAAAGCATATTTGGGACATGGTAGAAAATGTTTATGGATCCTCAGTAATGCAGTCCAGAACAAATAGGGGTGTCCTTTGGAATTTCTTTCTCTTTAACATATATGTCTCTGTTTTAAATTTCCAGGGTCCCCAAGGTTTCCAAGGTCCCCCTGGCGAGCCTGGCGAGCCTGGTTCTTCTGTAAGTATTGTTTGATGGTTTTTTGCCTTTTGGGGGTGGTTGGGGGAGCTATATTATGATTATAGCCAGCTTTACAGTCTTCAGGTTTTTTTCCTTCCAGTTATCTTTTTTTAATTTATTTTTATTACCTAAAATAGTTTTTGAACGTAAACATGCTCTAGATAGGCTTCTGTTCAAGACTGTTCTTTAAGATATCAGCAAGGTTATAAATAGGAGCACAATATATTTGTTCAAATTTTAATGCCTTTGTTTTTTCTCAATAAATTATCTAGGGTCCAATGGGTCCCCGTGGTCCAGCCGGTCCACCTGGCAAGAATGGAGATGATGTGAGTGACTATATCATTCTTTGGTGTGGGGGAAAACCCACTTTTTTCTCTAATTATCCACAGATAGAATATACACAAGCAAATCTGACAAATGAAAAGGCTTCTCTGAGTCTACAAGTTAAAAAGAACTGATTCATTATGTATCGCCCCTGTCTTGTCTTCTGAAAAAATACAAGTCTAGCAGTAGAAAACAATAGCAAAAATGAGTTGAGGGGGGGGGGTCTTGCTTCTCTTCTTGGAAACTTTTTCTTGTTCTCTTTGGTCCTCCTATTATACACTGCAGTGAATGGCAGATTTCCAAAAGATAACTATTAATTTTACTACATCCTTGATCTTGCCATAATCTTATATTTAAAAAACTTACACTATTAAACCATTCAAGGGGCAGTTTAAGATGCTAATTCCTCAGCTGGTATTTGTAGAGTTCAGGTAACTTAACAAACTAGACCTTCTTAATTATTGCACACTATTTTTTCTTCAAACATTCTGTTTGCATTGTCAAGATCAGAGATCTCAGACTTCAGGCCATAGCCTTTGATTGGCTTCTGCAAATCTTAAAGATCTCTTTTGCAGATGAGAGAATTTAGGTCCTTTTTAAAAAAAAAAAAATTCTCTCATTTCTTAATTATTTATTACTGTTTTAACTTACTTTTTTTTCTGCCTTCTTTCTCCAAGGGTGAAGCTGGAAAACCTGGCCGTCCTGGTGAGCGTGGTCCTCCTGGCCCACAGGTAAGATGTCTTGTCCATATATGTAGGCGGGAATGATGGGTTAGTTAGCCAGCAATTGTTTTATTTTGATGATTCATATATTGTCCATCTACTCAAACACAAATTTATTTTTGATCATAGAATGGATAATACAAAGCTTTAATAGTAAGATGGGTGGGGAAAAGATGGAATCTCACATATACATATCAGGAGAATCGAAAGATTGGGTTAGAGAAGATAAGCTCAAGTACTGAAATGATTTTGGTAGCAATATTTGATTTCTAAATAAGAAATTAAAAAACACCTTTTTTCAGTTCATTGTCATAGATAAGTGTAATGGTAGTAGGCTAGTCGTGAAATGGGGACCTGGCTAAGGCTACAGGCTGAAAAGTGAACTCTCATAATTCTTTTCTTTCTTTATTCTCAAGAATGCCTTGCTTATTTCTTTCAGGGTGCCCGTGGCCTTCCTGGAACTGCTGGCCTCCCAGGCATGAAGGGACACAGAGTAAGCACACTTCAATCATTCAACATCCAACACAATTCACAAATTCTACAATTCAAAGTCTGCCAGAGCTAGATTACTACTTAGATTGTGTATGCATGTCTTCTGAAGATTTTTAGAAATTGCACTTTTCAAAATGTTAATAGTGTTTGTAGTCATTGTCAGAAAGCATTCACTCCATAATTCCTGGCATTCTTTATGGTCCCAAATATAGACCACATAGTCAAGTGAATTTAGGAATATACTATAGCTTCATAATTTCTTACGTCCCCTATTTTAAAAGGCATATGAAACACAAGAAGACAAGTCCATTAAATATATTATTTAAAAAAAAAATCTAGCTAGTTTCTAAAAATTGGATATTGTATATCTTTGTGATTCCTATCCATCCTGGGGCTCACAATACCCAAAGTCATTTAGCATTTTGCTCCCTGTAACTCATTTAAATGATAGTTCTAATGTAATATAGATAGGTCTTGACTAAGACCACAATTGTGCCCAAACTATTTGTTGCAAAGGGAAATGTTTGTTAAGTGAATTTTGCCCCATTTTATTACCTTTCTTTACACTGTCGTTACGTGAATCACTGCAGTTGTTAAGTTAGTAACACAGTTGCTAAGTGAATCTGGCTTCCTCATTAACTTCACTTGTCAGAAGGTTGCAAAAGATGATCATGTGACACTTGGACATTGCAACCATCATAAGTATGAGTCAGTTGCTAAGCATCTGACTTCTGATCACATGACCATGGGGATGCTGCAATAGTCATGTGTGAAAAACAGTCATAAGTCACAAAGGCCATTGTAACTTTGAACATTTGTCTCTGTTCTTCATGCTTCTTATTATCCACTGAATAATAAATAGATATTATCCCTATCTTCTTTAGGGATTCAGTGGTCTTGATGGTGCTAAAGGCGATGCTGGTCCTGCAGGCCCTAAGGTAAGCGTCCATTTTAAATACATGCCTTTATTTGATACAAAATTCCACTTCCATCCATTTTAACAACTGGCATTGTCATTTCTTCTTTTCTTCCTTTCTAGGGTGAGCCTGGCAGCCCTGGTGAAAATGGCGCTCCCGGACAAGTAGTAAGTATATATTTTCATCCTTCTTGGCTCCATTCTTCTAAGAAATATAGGCTAAATACCAATGGAGTCGTTTATATGGACAATAGATTTGTTTAAATTGTACCATCAACCAAAGCAACTTATTTTGCCATGGAAGAAAAAAAATCTAATCGTATCATAGTACTTTGATACAATGCATATTTTGCAAATTGGTTGTCTGGGGCAAAATCTATAAGAAATAGCAAGAATATCTGTCGAAACCCCAGAAAACTGATGACCCATTGTAGCACTGTAAGGAGGAAGGAAAGTGGTCTTTACAGAGATGTCAGGGAATTGTTACCTAAGCAAAAGAATCTGAAATATTTTTTAAATCCAGTTCAGTGGGATAACATTCAGAAGTGACTCAGGCAGATGCTTTCCTAATTCATGGGGGTATAAGAAGGAGGAGATACTCAAGCTTGCGAGATTCAAAGTACATGCCATCTCAGTGAAAGTAATTTTAGCCTTCATATGGAGTTGATATCCAGGTCTGGCCTATCTCGTGGTGTTGACACCCAGAAAGAGAAGACAATAGTGGAATAAAAAGTATTATGAGAATTATGGGCTACCTTATCTAAAGATGAATAGTATAGACTTCCTTTTGTACTCTGGCCAAATGTACCAAATAAGATAAATAATCTACTTCAACAATAGAAGGCAAATCAGAAAGAGCATGCAAAAGTCGCTTCTAAATCCAACCTTAAATGAGCCTCCTATATAAAGGAAAAACACTTGATATTAAGAATACCAAGGACTGTATCAAGTGGGAAGAATGCTAAATTCATAATAGAACTGAGTATTAGTAGTACTTGAATAGGGCAAATTTTAATAGTCTATGGTGACATTTCATTTGCTTTTAAATATATTTATAAGTAAATCTATACCAACAGGAAAACATAAGGAAAAAGGACTTCGACTCCCAGAATTCCCCAGCTAGTCACATAGCTGAGTTGGAGTCCATGCATAAGTTGTTAAGACTGAGAAACAGGATGTTTTTGGAAGAGTATGATAAATGCTAAATATAATTAAAAAATAATGGAAAGGATAAAGGTATAAGAATGAGATCCAGTCAAAGTACCTTTTAACTGACACCACCCCCCCTCCCTTCTTCTAATTAGGGCCCACGTGGTCTTCCTGGTGAGAGAGGACGTCCAGGCCCTGCTGGCCCAGCTGTAAGTGCATTCCTCTCAATTTTTAAATTGCTACATATTCATAGTATTTTATGGAGTCAATTCAAGTATCCTCTTTCACACATTATGTACTTTGTAGGTCATTCAAATGCCCTTTCTCTTCTTTTGCATTACAGGGTGCTCGTGGTAACGATGGTTCTGCTGGAGCTGCTGGTCCCACAGTAAGTGTTCCTCTCATTTGCTTCTCTTAGAAAGTCTTCATATTGCATGATTGGAGACCCTTTTCTCAAGAGAGGGAAGGTCCTTTAATAGAAGATGAAGACTAATCTTCCAGGCTTTCTGCCCTTAAATGAGGATATCTTTCTTTTCTCTCAAGTTTGCCTTGAGTCTATTTTTCTTTTTTCCTTATTTCAAAGGCCAGAGTTAATGCAGATCTGGCAGTATTAAGAACTATTAATTTGGGACAATATAAAAATGCTCAATAATCAACCCTTAATCTCTTCTCTTTTTTTAATAGGGTCCCACTGGTCCAGCTGGTCCTCCTGGATTCCCTGGTCCTGCTGGTCCTAAGGTAAAGATGATGATGATGATTGAATTTATTTGCTGTCCATCTCCTGCTTCACGACAACTCTGACTGGCCTTGAACTTGCCATTGCAATGTATTTGTGTTATGAAAGTATTAAAATTGTTCAGTTTGGCAAACCATTCTAATTTGCTAAAAATACTGAGAAGCCTCAAGAGTTTCCTGTTTAGGAATTTGGGGGGGGATATATTTGAAGTTAAATATAAGCCCAGGTTTAGATGCAGAAAAGGGATTGCTGGCCTAAGAAAAGATAAGGCCTAGGGACCAGATCTGACATAATCTGGCATTATTATGGCTTATTTCAGTATTTGCCCTAAGAAGGAAACAACTGCATAAACTATTATATGAAGCTTTAAATATTACTTTAATAATATAAAATAAAAGCATAATTGAAAATAGCAATAATGTCCAATCATATATAAGAATGAGGTTTAAACTTTATACAGAGGCCTCCATTACCTTGAACAGACCTTGAAAGTCTGAAATGGGTGATTCAAGGGGTAAGACCTCATGGTATCTGGATGGGATTGGGAGGACATGAAGTCTGATTAACTAGGATAGTATTATAATGCACCCAACTAGGACATAAAATTGTCTTGGACAGACTAAGCAAGATGCAGTGGGATTGACCAGGGAGAAAGATGTGCATCAACCCAGGCAGGCCTGCACACTTATGAATCTTTATTCTCTTCTTGCCTAGGGTGAAACTGGTCCTCAAGGTGCTCGTGGAGGTGAAGGCGCACAAGGTGCTCGTGGAGAGCCTGGCCCAGCTGGCCCTGCTGGCGCATCTGGCCCTGCTGTAAGAATTACCTATTTTTTTGATTTATTAAAAAATGATGATTCACTTCTTAATTTTAATACCATTCTTAAATGCATGTATTCACTTATTTCTTGGACAGTGCTTCAGTGTTCTCAAAATTAATGGTGAAGGTTGAAGATAGATTATTACATTGTGTGCCAGCACAGGAGACAGAAGATGTGACTTAAACATTCAATGAACTAATATAGTAATTATTTGTATTTTTTCCTCTGCTTTAGGGAAATCCTGGTTCTGATGGCCAACCCGGTGCCAAAGGTGCACCTGTAAGTATCTTCTAATCCAAAGAACTCTCTTTATTCTTGTCATTGTCTTCATTTGCCACTTCTCTCAACCTCTCCGCTTTCTCTTCTAGGGTGCTCCTGGTATTGCTGGTGCTCCTGGCTTCCCCGGTGCTCGTGGAGCAGCTGGACCACAAGGTCCCTCTGGTGCTCCCGGTCCCAAGGGTAATAGCGTAAGTGCCATCCAATTGCTCTTCACCTTTAATTTTATCAACTATCAACTGGTGTCACCTGAATATGTTGAATTATATATTGGTCAATAATGAGAATCATATGCACGACAGTCCAGCCTTTTAGAGAACACTAGGTTGAACCACATTGATTTCAAATGACTCTGTTTTTACAGACTAACATTTAGATTCCTCAGGTAGCTATTTTTGATAAATGGGCAGTAGAACAGCATATTAACATAAAGAAATAGAGGATCCATTCTACCATATCATTACTCAATCAGGATACACATTCACACATATATACACATACATACATACATACATACTTATATACTTACATACACATTGCTTTTTAACATTTTAAAATGTGCAGCATTTCAGAATAAACTGATCTGTTGACCAGATGAAATAGTTATAAAAACATGGAATATGATGATATGGAAATGTGGCCTTTAAAGATAACCATTTCAAAATTATTGACTAAAGTTTTATTGCTCACAAATCCCATAGCTTTCTTGTTCTCCTAAGTTGCTTATATCAACTGAAGCATGGTGGAAAGTATCTTCACAGATCCCTAGTTCTCTTCCACACTACCAATTCTTTATAAATATTTTCCAGCTCTTTTCCTTATATTGTATAATTAATAAATTCTTAATTTTGCCTTATTCTGTTGCAAGATATAGAATAAGACAAATCCACTATTGCAATTTTGTACTGAATGAGATATGTTACTGTATGTTTTTGTCTTTTTAAAATAACTTTAGGGTGAACCTGGTGCTCCCGGAAACAAAGGAGATGCTGGAGCTAAGGGTGAATCTGTAAGTATTTCACCTAAATGATGTGTGATTTTATTCCTCTTGTGATTTTATTTTACCTCTCCTGCAAACTTACTTATATCCTTTACTTTATCTTATAGGGTCCCGTCGGTGTCCAAGGCCCCCCTGGTCCACCTGGTGAAGAAGGCAAGAGAGGATCCCGTGGTGAGCCAGGACCTTCTGGATTGCCTGGACCTGCTGGTGAACGTGTATGTAACAATGTTTGTTGTTTTTAACCTTTGTATACTGAGGTGCATTTAGAACAACATATGCAGAAAGATATATCTGTCTTACAGGTTCATAATATTTAGTTAGTTTGGTGGAGAATTGCTAAGCTAAATTACAGGTGTAATTGAATCAGGCCATGTGGGAAGATTTAACTAATTTTAATAAGTCAGAGGAATATTCTCCTGGGGGAAAGCCATCCATAAAACAAGGTGTGCCGTAACATTTCAAAGGAAACTAAATTAAAATAGTGCATTACTGTTTCCTCTGGTAATAAATTAGGAAAGATTAATCTTTCACTTCTACATGACAGTGGCTTTTTATAGTCTTTCCTTTATTTGCAAGACATATGTAAGAGGCAAAATGTCAAATGGATGCTTCTGACTCTGGTCAGGGAACTGAATTTTAATTCTTGAGAAAAGGATATCATCCTGTATCGGAAGCTGGCATTTAGTAATGATTCTGGCTTTTAGCTTTTCATTCTTTCTAACAGAATGCTGGTTATTAGAGTTGTTGCGACTGACTTTTTCCAGTCACAGAAAAACAAATGACTTCCTATTGGCATTTTGAGAGGACAGACTCTTTGTAGATTACTTGGTAGCAATACTGTTTTTTTTAATCAATAAGCAATAATAATATTCTTAATCCTGTGTCACAGGGTGCTCCTGGAAGCCGTGGTTTCCCTGGTGCTGATGGCATTGCTGGTCCCAAGGTGGGTTGTGTGTCTTGTGGGTAATATATGACTATACATTCCCTTGATCTCCTATGGGCTATCCAGACTCATATTTTTATTTATCTATCATCTATTTATCTGTCTGTCTGTCTGTCTATCTATCATCTGTCTATCTATCTATCTATCATCTATCTATCAACTATCTTTCTTAATGTTTGCATATTCTATGTCTAGAGCTGACTTCTGATTATCAAAATACTTATTATAATAAAAATAAAAAAATATTTTTGATTATTTTGATTATTTTTGACCTGCCTTTCCTAGTTGTATAGGCTAGCAAGAGAAGTCACATCTAAAACCATATTTTCTTAGAAGTACCAATATATAAGTATCCACATTTGTGGTTGCTCCAAGTTACTCTCATTATTGAGGCAATTTGCTCAAGATCATGTTCAGTGAGTT
>JANHFM010005630.1:131945-160054 GCA_032468115.1 Grayia smithii | reverse complement strand
GGCTAGGCCTCCCCCCCCCCCCCCAACCATGAATTACAGGGTCACCCATCTCACAAAAAAGTCTCTGGGTGGCGTGGAAGAAGATGGTAAAAAGTTCATGTATATAAAAGGCAATTGTTTTAAAATGTTTAGAATAAGAAACACAAGACTAAGAGAGAACAGCAGATGCTAGTAACAAAGGGGTCACTTTAGTATCTCACCCATCCCCTCAGGCCCCCAGATCTGATGGCATAATCAGGTTGGGGGAATTCAATAGGGATGGGGCCAACCTCACTTAACTAAATGTACGAAAATTTATTCCTACGAATGGTATTAGAGCCTGTTTTGCAAATCTTCATGGTCCTTATATTTAGTAAGACTACTAGCACCTGCTATCACATCTAGTTCTTGTCTAATATTCCTGGACACTCTGCTATCTCTGCTATCTCTCTGGGCACCAGAGAATATTGTAAATAAGATCCCTATTCTCCCATACATTTTGCTTCACTGAAATCTCTAGTGCTTTTTTTCCTAATAATCAGATCTTGACTGGAAGGGAGTTTCAATCTCTCTTTCATTTCTTTCATGCTTTCTCCTCCCTGCCCATATTGCTTTCTTCCATCTCATGTTTTGTCACTTGCTCACAGGTGGAGATTTCAAACACATGCATGTTTGTTTGCAAAAACTACAGGCTGTTTTACACTTCTTGCTCAGGTTGTGGAGCTTTGGACTTTGAGTATAGTCTTGAGGTCTCTCAGAATCTGTTTTCATGAATAGGTATAATATCTGCAGCCAGTGCTACCCATTGCTACACCAGATATATCATTTCCTTCTTAGATACTCTCTTAATAGTCTTAATACCACACAGAGGTCTCTTAAATTGAGGAGAAATGAAAAGCTAGGATTTACCTGCTCTTAGTAGCTTTTCTTGATGCCTTTCCTTCTTCCAGGGCCCTCCTGGTGAACGTGGAGCTCCCGGCCCTGCTGGACCTAAAGGATCAACTGGTGAAGCTGGACGGACTGGTGAGCCTGGTCTTCCTGGAGCCAAGGTAAGCAAATAGCAAGCTTTGGTCAGAAGAGGGGAGCAAATGGGAAATATTCTCATACTTCCCATTGGCTCCTAGACAGTGGGGAATGGGGCACATTCTACCACCCCTGCCTACCCTTGCCAGGGATTTTACCATATGCAAAGTAATCCACTTCCGCCAACTAAGTGAATTAGTAGCAAGGTTATTTTTCACTCGCTCACTCATATCTTATTTTACTCATAGGATAATGAAGCAGAGAAATAAATAGGAATAGGTTAAAAGGAATTAAGTTCCTTGCAATGATTTTATTGCTCTATTTTAGTTACGTTTCTGAGCATGTGTGAACTGGAGCAAATACTTTGACTCATGAAAATGAAGGCAATGCTAATCCAGAAATATTGGCTTCTTTTGGATTGGTGTTTGATGTAATCATGATTGGACTGGCCATTTAGCATTATGAT
The DNA here is from genome assembly GCA_032468115.1 of Grayia smithii. NCBI lineage: Eukaryota > Metazoa > Chordata > Lepidosauria > Squamata > Grayiidae > Grayia > Grayia smithii. The sequence continues at coordinate 158,586 of JANHFM010005630.1, read as the reverse complement.
ATGAATGTATCATAATGCTAAAGGTGAGATTTTGCTGGTTTGGGGAGGGGTGGGGGAGAAATCAAGTCTGTAAAATAATTAGCAATGAAACAGCATTGAAAGGACTAAAATGAATTGCTTCCTAGCTCTTTCTTTGAGACAAAATTGTCACTGTAATTTCCTTCTATTGCTTGTTGTCCCCATTTCACTGGGAAATATTTTAGGATGTTATTACTATCATCATCTCCCCTCAGGATACCCATATCCTAATCAATTGAGTTCATGTATTAATCCATTCAAATGAACATAAAACCTTAAAGCAACAAACAATTAGTGTTAAAAATACTAATATTTCCACTTGGTGTTTTTTGATCATCCTTGATCAAAACATTGCTCATTTGGATGACCATGGATTAAATTTATTGATAATTCAAAAGCCTGCACACTTGAAGGTGGTTGAAAGGAAGCAAGAGACAAACATAGTCAAAACACAATTGAACAGAATTGTGCAATTGTGCTACAGAAGAAACCCTTAAAGTCCAGGACATATTTCTTCCATAGAAGAAATGCCTAATCAGGAATTCTTACAAAATATAGCTTATATGTTCAGGTGTTTTAGAACAGGAAACAGGTGTTTTAAAATGCTTAACAGGTACTTTTATTGCCTTTAAGCCTACGAGGTCTAGTCCAACTTGTGCAATGTAAGAGTTAAAGCTCACAATCTTTATAGAAGCTTCTGTAGCATAAAAATTACAACTGTGCAATGTCATACATCTGTCAGGCCCTAAACTCTAAAATGACACATGACAATTCTTCCAAGCTGATTTGTCTATTGTTTCACTCCTATAGGCTAAACCTTCACCAAACTGAAAATCCTACTATTTGCATCTATAACATACTTTGTGAACTATTAGGGAGGACCTGTCCTCAACCTCTTTCTTTCACACATGATATATGGGCGGAGTTAAGTCTTATTCCTCTGGAAGGCAGCCCCTCCCACTTAGGGATCCAACTCCTCATTACATTCCATCACACCATCTTTCCCAATTCACACATTTTCTTCCTTTTTTTCTTTTCTAGGGTCTGACTGGTAGCCCTGGTAGCCCTGGAGCTGATGGCAAGACTGGACCTGCTGTAAGTGTTGAGAGAGTTTACTGGGATTGCCCCTGTATTTTGCAAAAGAAAAAAAATGTTTTAAATGGGCTTATTGTTTCCTTTTCTTTGTAGGGCCCTGCTGGTCAAGATGGTCGCCCTGGACCTGCAGGTCCACCTGGTGCAAGAGGTCAAGCTGGTGTGATGGGATTCCCTGGACCTAAAGGTTCTGCTGTAAGTAACACTTCATATTTACTGCCTGAATGACATGTTTTATGGGTGAGATACAAGGATGGCATCTACTTCTCTTCCACAAATGACCACCTTATTTAGCACTCAACCCATGAAAAAACTATGATACCAGAACAGCAGCTTTTAATTCTTCTTTAAGGGACAAAAGAATACCTGCAAGGCTGCTTCTGAAATAAGAACAGCAGGTGGCTATATTAAAGCTCCCTCTATTTGCCCTTCTGATTTCTTACTTCCTGGTTCATGTCAATATAAATATTTTACAGATGGTTACTATAAGAGTCAATTTCATTTCAAAATTGATTTCACAAATAATCCACATGTATATGCTTTATTGACATTATTGAACCAATTTACCACAATTGATTACATTTCATCAGGTCATTTTCAATTATTAGTGATCACATAGATGGATTTCCTTCATAGTCTTCCTGTCATTATCAGAACCTCCTATTTAATCAATTTTCTGAGAGGCCTTCATGAGTTTTTTTTAAAGATTACAACTTTATATTCAGTAACCAACTAACTGAAGTATAAATAGATTTATTGAGAACAGAAACATTAACTGCACTTGAATACACTTGAAATAGATTGTTTCGAGATGTATTTGACTTTGGTTGGTTGTGAAAATCACTCTGTGAACTGGAGAGAGGAAATTGTTAGTAAAATAGGTTGTTTTATCCAAATAAAAATGGAATACTATTGAGATTTTCTAAATAATAAAATATGCTGCTTGAGTCAGCCCTTTTAGGTAATCCAGAGAAGAAACACATCCAGAATTAGTTGTTCTATTTTTACTCTAATGTTACAGTAACGGAATTTTGCAAGTTTTCTCCCTTCTTAATAGTCCAAGAAACTACAGAAGGTCCCTTCTAATATTTTTGCCATCTCCCATTTCTTCTGTGAACTCAGTTGCCTCTTATCTGACCATTGTCTAAGTTGTGATTCTTTCTATTGTATCCCAAGGTCATTCCCACATACTATGATTGTGTGAAAGATATTCAGTTGCCTTTCAAATATGTATAAGACCATGCTTATGTAAATACAAATTGGTTCTGGGTATCCTAGATTTGCCACAGCATGGAGAAATACTAAAGAATGAAATGAAAGTTATTGACTCTCTCCCTGAAATAACTCCCATTCTCTATCTATTTTTCCCCATCCTCTTCTAGGGTGAACCTGGCAAACCTGGTGAGAGAGGTGCTCCCGGAGCCTCTGGGGCTGGTGTAAGTATTTTGTTCCTCACCCTCTATTATTCACTCCAGTGATCTGGATGAACATATATACAAGGATTTGTTTACATAATTACTGGCAATAAATAGATAGTCGGAGTTGTTGTTGTATAACTGGGTGGCTATACACATCTTTTAAATAAATATACAGAATACATACATACATATGTATGCACATACACAGATACATATACATAAATACATAAATGTTGCCTTTGTTTGGGATCATTAGAGCAAGCCATGCGGGTTGCTACTTTTTCCCTATCTCCATGAACTAGAGTTCACATATATGTGCTAAGCTTTCTATAGTCAAAAGTCCTGTTTGACTTTTAAGAGAGTGGGGGGCAAGGAATGGAGACTTGGACGAGGGACTGGCTCAAAATCATCTGATAGGTTCTTTGACCGAAGGTGGGCTAAACCCTGGGATGCCCCATGCCACTCTAACACCTTCACTACTATATCCACAATGAGATGGTTTTGCATGCAATGACAGAGAGAATGCAGGGATATTTTTACAAAGATAAATTATCTGATCATGTGGTAGGTGGGAAGGCATTTGGTGGGAAGGTTTTCAATCAACGTATTTCTTATGCAAGATTTATTTTTAAAACATTGGGCTCTGCTTGTTTCGATGCTTACTCCTCCTTGGTTTCTCCCAGGGTGCTCCTGGTAAAGATGGCGATGCTGGTGCCCAAGGTCCTCCAGGCCCAGCTGTAAGTACAGATTTGATTTCTCCTTCTTCAGTATTATGAATATTTATCCCTTTCTGGATTCTGTCAAGGTTTGAATTTTCCTACTTTTTCATTACAGGGTCCTGCTGGTGAAAGAGGTGAACAAGGTCCATCTGGTGCTCCTGGCTTCCAGGTGAGCAGGGTTACTTCAAAAAACAAATGTGTATATTCTCTCTCTACAAATATATATGTATATATATGCATATATCAAATTTGGAATGATAGGCACCAGTTAAATATTTAATACAATTACTTTTTGTTTATTTTGAATGTTCAAATGATGTACATTTATTAGCTCAGGAGAACTGAACTAAAAGATTCAATATATATAGTTTGTATTGAGTACAAACTAAAAAGTTCATGAGGTGTTAGTGACATAAACCTGTTGAAGTTAGTCTGTTTAATAAGCTGTATTTGATTGTCAGGCTTATTCCTATCAAAGCTAATATTTTCTTCACTTCTGACTTTTGTTTTTAGGGTCTTCCTGGTCCCTCTGGTGCCCCTGGTGAATCTGGAAAGCCTGGTGAACAAGTATGTAATGTGTTCCTTTGTGCAGAAGTGTTAAGAAGGAATTGTGGGGTCTGTACATGCTTTAAAGCAGGGAAAAATTAAATCAGGACCCTTGAGTTGCAGACTTCAGAAATAGCTGGTTTGGAGTCTGAACTCAGCACAAATATTCTCCAGAATAACCTTATTTTGCACATTAATTATGTCTGTCATTTTTCCCATTGGGACTTTTTGTGCTTTTCTTTTTCTAATGGATGCATACGCCATCCAACAATTAAAAAGCATCTACTGACATATGGAAAATCAGGGCTATATTTTTCTGTTTTATAAGTTCCAATTCCTACACACTTTTAGTAGTCGTAGATAATTTTAGTAGGTGGAGATATACCTTCTCTTCAGGGCATTATTATGACCAGTTTATGGTTTCATATTCTTTTGATGAAACAGTTATTTGATTGGACAAGTCACTTAAAAATACTTCCCCCCAAAAAGAGAAGACTTTTAATAGCTTTTCAAAGTTTGGAACAGACTATCCTGGAAGATGGAGGACTCCCTTTCATCCAATGAGGGACATTGATAATAACATATCGTCATTTTTCAGGGGACTTGATAATTATGTACTAGAGGTGTTGTAATAGTGGATTCCTGCATTACTGTAATTTGAGACTACATCTTTCAAATCACTTTTTAAACAATCTATTTCTGAGATTATGTGTGTATTAGAAGATAACGAGCCTATTCTATTTCTATGTGGCATGATCATAATTTCAAATGCAGATTGATACGTAACACATATAACTTTTTTTATGAAGATTTCAGAAGCGTTGAGTCTTGAAATTAAATAATAAAGTTTCTAGAGAATTTCATTTTTGACTACTGCATCATCAATATAGCAGCAGAATGTGCAGAGTTCAATTATTTTTTCTATTTTTCTGAAGAAGTAATTAGCAGTTTAGGAAAGCCATCTTTAGAATTTATCCAGAGAAATATTTCTATTCCAAATAAAACATTTTGAAGGAAACAATCTCTTGTTCATGGAAGAAGATAGATATTTCTTTCTTCTACAGTGTATCTTTGTCTTAGAGTTCTTAATTCTACCAGAAAAAAATACCTACCTTCTCATATCTACTCTTCTGTTTAAAGTTCTCTAGAACTTCATAATTGAAAGAAGCAAAAAATCTAATCCTGTCTTCGGACATGAGTGTGAACAATCAATTTCTTGCTGAACTGCTTTCCAACTGTCCACCCCCATGTCGAATTAAGTTCATTATCTATATGCATTCTCAATGGCTCTATCTTTTAACAATATTTGTTTCTCCCTACTTTGACAGGGCGTCCCTGGTGATGTTGGTGCTCCTGGTCCTTCCGGTGCAAGAGTAAGTAAAGATCTTCTCTCTAGGTTCTTGAATGTCTTTATTTATCCAATAACACTTCCATAAACAATTTGTAATCAACTCACTCTTTATTTCATTTAGGGCGAGAGAGGTTTCCCTGGTGAACGTGGTGCCCAAGGTCCTGCAGGTCCTCCTGGACCCCGTGGTGCCAATGGTGCTCCGGGTAACGATGGTGCTAAGGTAAAAGATAAATAAAGGTTAAGATAAAAAATCTTAAAGATAAATGAATAGACCTTACCCTTGGGTATTCAGAATGGTAGATCATATATCCAAACCTATTACACTGCTGCTTTCCTAGGAACAATATCATTTGTACTTTTCCTTAATATACCTTGTGGGGATCAGAAAATTTAAATATTGTGTTAGATATGTGTGTGAAAAACAGAATTCAGAAGATAATATATATATGTATATATAAGATTTTTTAAAGGAAAGAATAGATAGCCACCTCTTTTCTCTCTCTTTCTGTCTCTCTTTTTGTGGTTTCCAAATGGTTCCATTCCTGATCAATGTCTTCCTTGTTGCCTTGATTATAAAATTCTAGGGTGATGCTGGTGCTCCTGGAGCTCCTGGTGGTCAAGGTCCTCCTGGTCTTCAGGGTATGCCTGGTGAACGTGGTGCTGCTGGTCTGCCTGGTGCCAAGGGAGATAGAGTAAGTATATGACGGTTGAACGTTGTTGTCGTCAAAACGGCAGCTATCGTCTTACTATGCTTAAAAAGATGGAGAACAAGCAAAAGCATCCTGCTTTTTTCAAAAAACATCCACTTCTTTCCAAATATCATCTACTTTCGAGTTTCATGCATGGCTTAAGTTCCTTCAAGATTGTACCTAGAGACATAGATATTCACTACCTATCCATCTGGTCAGTCTGATTTAGACTGTATAGTAAAATTTTGGATGGGAGTCTGAAATGATATTGAAATATCTGAATGATATCAGTTCCCAACATTGTGAATTGGGATTTATTTTTGTTGTAAATAAAGTATTATCGACAATTGATGAATTTACAGTCTTCTGCACCCATGTTCCTCATCTATTGATAAGTTTTGGTTGTTCTCTAATGCCACCATACAAATAAACTTCTGGGAGAATCAAAAAGGCAAAGAAGAATTCATTTTATATTATCTTCCATTAACTGGCTTTCAGATATTTTTTTTGAATACAGCCAAAGCCAAATTAAAAGGTTAATTGACCACTGTTGTCGTCCAGCTTGGCCTGAGGCCTTTTAATAAAAAGTAAAACTTAGGAGAACAATCCAGGATCATGATTTTTATATTTAGCTTTTGAGATATATTTGAGAAAATCGCTAACATTAAGCCTGATGTAAAATCATCTTATTTCAAGATTTCAAAATATATGAATATTGAAAAAGATATTGAGAAAGAGTGCAGAGAATAACAACAAAGGTGATTAGGAGATTGGAGACTAAAACGTATGAAGAATGGTTGCAGGGAATTGGGTATATCTAGTTTAATGAAAAGAAGGACTGGGGTGACATGACAGCAGTACTCTAATACTGCCCCATAGAAAAGGGTGTCAGTCTATTCTCCAAAGCACCCGAGGGTAGGACAAGAAGCAATGGGTGGAAACTAATTAAGGAAAGAAGCAACCAAGAACTAAGGAGAACTTCCTCTCAGAACAATTAATCAGTGGAACAACTTGACTCCAGAAGTTGAGCCTCCAAAAGTGGAGGTTTTAAGAAGAGATTGGACAACCATTGGAAACCATCTGAATTAGTATAGGTTTTTTTCCTTAAGCAGGATTGGACTACAAGTCCTCCAAGGTCCCTTCCAACTCTATTATTCTTTTCAATCCTTATGCCTTTCTGATCTTTTCAGTATCGATTATTTTGTCTTTTCTCTTTTTTTAGGGTGACCCAGGTGCCAAAGGCTCTGATGGTTCTCCTGGCAAAGATGGACCTAGAGGATTGACTGGACCCATTGGCCCACCTGGCCCAGCTGGTTCTCCTGGTGACAAGGCAAGTCTTCCATCAGCTTGTTCTCCCTAAATGCCTACTGATTTATGGTTATTGGAAGCTATGCCATGTGTTTTACTTAATATTTGACATTCCCTGGCATTGACACATCTGTGCACAAATTAGGAACTAGTTGCCATTCTCGGGTCAAAGATGGATTGTCCTTTTTTTTTTTTTTTAGAAAGCATCAGAGAAAGCAAAACAACATAAATGAGAAGATGCAAATATTTATCTAGGACAAACTGCTTCAAAGACTTTTTGTAGCAAGTTGTAGACTTTAAGACAATCCTCTGCTTAATTTTAGTTATAACATCTGATCCTAAGGATTTCTTTTTACAAATGCTAGAACCTAAATCAGTGAGATACTCATTGGTTTCATTTATTTCAAGCAAAGTAACCCAATGTGCATCTTCCATTTTAATACAGAGACTAGAATTCAGTTATTCTTTAGATATTATACTTCTCCATATTTTATGATGTAGTTCCTGGCTTATAAGCACATGTTTTTATGAGAAATGCATTAAAATAATGTGTCTATTTTACAATTAAATAAATTCAAAATACCTAAAAATGTAATTTTATGTAGATTTTAAAACAACTTATTTAATATGCAAATAGTTTGAAGTATACTTGTAAATGAACAAAGACTAGAAACTGGCTAAACCACCCACCCAAAAGACACAACCAGGTTTCCCACCTCCTATATCTCTTGATACCTATTAACCATTGTTGTGTTCTTTCACTTTAATAGTCACAAATAATAGAAAACCTGTATTTTTGCACTGAAACCCAGTAAATCTCTGGTTAGAAATATTGTGAAGCATAAAGGCATATTGGCCATTTTTAAATTTTTCATGTGATTGGAAAAAGAAGCATTTTTATACAAGTAGTAGATAGTATCTAATGTAAGACTGACTTATCAAAAAGAAATTGATCCTATAGTACATTTTTACTGCGTAAAATGCTATTGCTAGGTCTGGTGCTTAACCTTCTTGCTTCTTCCCCAGGGTGAAGCTGGTCCCTCTGGTCCCTCTGGCCCCACTGGTGGACGTGGTGCTCCTGTAAGTAATTTACCTTCCTAGGTTTGTTTTTTTTATTTTGCCTTGAGATGACTTGTCTTGAAATGCAGTCTATGCAGCTCTTACATAGCTGTATAGCTCTTATTCTTTCTTTTAAACTTTGCACTTCTTTCATTCTTCATGACATTTTTTGTCTTTTTCTTGTCCTTTCCAGGGAGACCGTGGTGAACCCGGCCCTGCTGGACCTGCTGGATTTGCTGGACCCCCTGTAAGTAAGATGGAAAATCTCTTCTGCTTCTCAGGAACCCCATTAAAATGCTTGCACCTTCTTACTGCTATAATGCGGTGAAGGCTTTCTTCACACAATATACTTAACCTTAGAAATCTAGAAGATACATTTATACAGCATGTTAAACCCAATAAGCATTTGATTTAATTGGGTGTTTTCTGTAATTTAGCTTATTATGTGAATCCAGCCCATTAGATAAATGTGGAATCAATTTACTGTGTTATATCATTATAGGAACCTAGCAAGTGAATCAGAAAACAGCCATAGATTACCAGCAAATGACCTTTGATAGGAAAAGAAAGTTGAACCACTCAATTCCAGAGTTGGGATCATAGTAAATTTGTCCTTGCCCATAACCTAATTACAGTGATTAGATAGATATGAATGAATACAAATTTTTTTTCCCAATAATATTTGATACTCTGAACCACTTTGGAACTCACAGAAACCAATAGCGGTCCAGAAAGTAAGTCACTGTGTCCAGCTGGATTTCTGTTAACAATATTTTTCAGAAGCAAATGATTTGGACTATAACAGAGAGTAGTTATAGAACCAGTTCAATTGAGATACCAAGAACATTAGACAAGTTATTTTTGTTTCAAGTTCTTTAATTTGTACATCTCAGTTTTGTGGTTCTACCAACTCCGTGAGGGTGATTGGAAAGGCAAATTATTATTGCCCTTCAAGCAATCAGTGAGCTAGTTACTGAAAGATAAAGGTGTAACCAACATTCTGCCTATAGTAACAGAGATATAAATCTGCAAGCAAATTTCTCAAAACTTATCAAATCCCCATCCTTCGCCTTCTATGTTACCTTTCTCTGGTTGATCATCAATGGAAAATCCAGAAAACTGTATACAATGGTACTTTGGTACTCATTGCTAATTGGTTCTGGGAGGTGGGATAAGTACCAAAAACGATGACTATCAAACACATCTTTCCCATAAGGAAAAATGTAGTAAATCACAAGGCAGCTGACACCAGCAGGTTCTAGTTTGTGCATTGAATGCCAAACAAACACTGAGTTCAGGGACAAAATTTTCACATCAAAATGCATTATGTAACAAATTCAATGAATTTTAAAGCAGCTGAGTGCCAAGGTACCTCTTTAACAGGAAATTATAAGTTTGTTCAAGGATTGGTTTAGTTAGATTATATTTGGGAAATGCACAAAAAGATAGAAATCAAATCTCATAGAATCACCTGAGTCTCTGTTCCCATCTTCCTGATCTTCATCATCTGTGTTGTTTCTACTCCAATAGGGAACTGATGGACAACCAGGTGCTAAAGGTGAACCCGGTGATGCTGGTGCTAAAGGTGATGCTGGTCCTCCTGGTCCCGCTGGAGCTACTGGTCCTGCTGGCCCTGCTGTAAGTTCTCCTTCACTGCTTCCCGCTCTCTTCAGTGAAAATTTGCCCTTCTCTCAGCCTTTAGTCTCATACTAACCTCTCCCTATTGATTGCAGGGTCCTATTGGTGCTCCTGGCTCCAAAGGTGCTCGTGGAAATGCTGGTCCCCCTGTAAGTATGGTTTTTGTTCCCCCTGTATTATTAAATCAGGTGCTATATTATGAAATGGTAGTTCACTAAGGATTAAAATTATTGTTCCAAAGAATGCAGTTAAATCTCCAACAAAGAGAATATTTGTGGCTCAGGGTTAGAAAGGAGGTGTCCTTGATGCTCTTTGAGCTTGCTTGTTTTATTGCAGACATTTTGTTACCCAAACTAGGTAACACTGTCAGTGCTAGAATTCAATCTGCAAAATATATTTTTTAAAAAAAATCTGATTTCTATTTTTTTATTTCCCTAAATTGATTTAGGAAATTAATAAAACTTCAAGCACTTATGAAGTGCTGAACAAAATACAAAAGAGACAAGTTTTCTCTAAGAGCCTTTAATTTACACTAAGCAGCAAGGGACTAAGTGACTAATCCTAAGGGACAGGACCTTAAATAAATATGATATTTAAATCTTATTAAATAAAGGAGGTTTTATTGGCCAGTTTAATGCCATATATTAAGGCATTAAGGAGGTTTCATTGGCCAGCTTAATTAAGGAGGTTTCATTGGCCAGCTTAATTAAGGAGGTTTCATTGGCCAGCTTAATGCCATATATGATAGTGAAAGAATCCTATTTTAGATCCTGCCTAGAACATTCTAGCAGGTATTATTAGCACCTAGATCTTCTACTTTTACTTGGCTAATATATTTGGGATTCCCAATTACCAGTTCAGAAATGCATCAGAAATAAAAGCATCTCCATGTAAATAAGAAACAGTGGTGCATCCAGAGAAGGTGTTAAAAGGTCTGGGAGAGCTTTTCACACCAGCTTTCACATTTGTGAATCAGAGCAAAATCCCTCTAAACAATTGCATTCTCTGGAACATGGTATATTCGGTGAACTAGTTTTCTTTTGTAGGAAAGGATAACTTAAAATGGAATGTTTCTATTTTTATAGGGTGCTACTGGATTCCCTGGAGCTGCCGGAAGAGTTGGACCTCCTGGCCCATCTGTAAGTAACCACACATTGAATTGGAAATGTTACCAATGTGATAGAAAGCTGAAGAAATTCAGGTCTTAATATTCAATGAGTTAAATTCAAATTAATTTTCCTTTGTCTCTTTCTTGAGACTAAAAATTTATTAATTTCAATGAGAAAATATTAAAACCCTCATCATGAATTCCTCAAATTTCATTGAATCAATGTCTGTCAATTGAAAATGCTGGGTTTTTTCAACATACCTCTTGTTCAAAATGTGGTTAGTCAGTTTCCATGAACAGGCCTTAAGAAACAAACTAACACAAATATGATTAGCCATTAGAAAAGAAAATTTTGCTCATCCAGAGTGATCTGTCTGATTTGAAGCATAATTGCATCCCCATCCAGAGCCCCTCATTTAATAAAGATTTATATTTTAAAAAATATTGTTGTATGCAATCTTTTGGCTGGGTTTTGCAGTGAATGATAGGCCTGTTGCCTTTCTTTTCCCAAAGGGCAACATTGGTCTTCCCGGCCCACCTGGCCCTAGTGGAAAGGAAGGAAGCAAAGGACCCCGTGGTGAGACTGGACCTGCTGGGCGCCCTGGTGAAGCCGGACCTGCTGGCCCACCTGGACCTTCTGGTGAAAAGGGATCTCCTGGTTCTGATGGACCTGCTGTAAGTAAATCTAAAATTCACTTCTCTTAAATGAAATGTTTGAGTCAAGTTGGGCATCTCCTCGAGAGTCTCCCTATTACAGGTAGCAATAACTTTTGAACACAAATTTGTCTTAAGCTAATATTTAATATATTTAATATAAATTTTAATGTTTATCCTTCCCTAGTGGTAATGTTACAGTATGCCTTTTCATGCAGCTACCAACCATGACCATTTTCATGGCAATTGGTAATATCTATAACGTTCCACATCTTTTTCTGGGCAAAGGCTGATCCATGTCATAAGAAGCCATGTATCCCCGGATCAGGCTTCCCCAATCTCAGCATCCTGGAAATGTCCCAGAAATCTTAACAATAGCCAGTTCTGGAAGTCTAACTATGCACAACTGGGGATCCCCAAGTTGGAAAAGATATTCAAATTAGTTACATTTTAGTTACTCTTTTTTTTTAATGGTTTCCTCCCTTTGTATAATTATATTTACTAGTTTATTTGTTTGCTTCTGTTGTTTTGAATAAAAAAGCATGATGCATAAATATCTCAGTAGTAACAGTCTTTGGTAGGGAGTTTCACATTTAGCCATCCAGAGGATTGGAACTCCTATTCAGGAAGGATATGGGTTGGAAAACTAAGCAAGAATGATATGACTTGCAATGTTAAAAAGTAGCATAGCATCCACCAGTTTTCTCCTTTATCTAAACCAGGGGTCTCCAAACTTGGCAACTTTAAGATTTGTGGACTTCAACTTTAAGTCCACAAGTCTTAAAGTTGCCAAGGTTGGAAACCCCTGATCTAAATCCTGCAAAATTATTGTATCCAGAAAGGACAACACACTGCTTGCTACTTAGTTATTGAGGTCTAGTTCCATCATCTTCTCTAAACTAATGTCCAACGGCAATGTTAGCTGAAGAGGAGAACAGGTGCAGTCTATAAATCATTGAAGAATCAAAGATGGGAAATCTGGTAGAGCATACTACTCATAAAAAAGAAACCTGATTGTCCACTAAATCTATGCCTTGCTTCTAAAATCTTGTTTTATAGGGTGCCCCTGGTACTCCTGGCCCACAAGGTATTGCTGGACAACGTGGTGTAGTTGGTCTTCCTGGACAACGAGGAGAGAGAGGATTCCCTGGACTTCCTGGTCCCACTGTGAGTACTTCTTTTCAATTCAATCAACTGAAGTTTTCAGAAATGCAATATGGATCCATTTTTGTTCTTTAGCTTTATGAGATAAACCTTCATCTCCAAGAAAGAAGCAGAACACTGGGAAAAAAATATCTGAGGTTTCCTAGGAGAATTCACACATATACAAACACAAAAGAAAAATTTAACTGGATTTTTCTTCAGACCAACAAATAAATAAATATGGGCAAACTAAACAAAGGTTTCCTTTTGTTTAGACTTTGTTTTCTTCAATAATATTGTGCTGAACATGTTTGCATGAAGAGCACAATTGATATGCAGGGTATATTTTCAAGGAACAGTGATTAGGGTTGCAAGTGATGTCTCAAAGCAAAAGTGTTTTTTTTAATCCAGGTACTGTTCTTTATTTCTGCACATTCTTACTATGCCCAGTAATAATGGGGAAACAAATTTGTTTGTTTCCCCATTTGTTATAATATTAATGTGCATTGCTGCAGAGATAAGTTTTGTTTTCTACTAGTGGTAGATTTTCTTCCATACTGAGGCTGCACTAAAAAGATATGTAGCAGTATTTCCTAATGGAGCAATATAATTTCAAAATTTCACACAGAGCAAAGTATCACTCAATAATCACCATAGCTACTTGTTTGACCATGAAGCCCAGATTTTTGCACAATTTACAGCCTTTCCTTTTCCTCCAGCTAAAAGTTGGATGTCTCAAGTTTGAAAGCATGTTTTCTTTCTCATAAGAGGCCCCGTTGCTCCTAACAAAACACAGCCTATTATAAACCCACAGACTAGCTGATTGTCCATTCAAGTATTTATCTCAGTCATGTTGCTCGGCCTTCAAAATAGTTGATGGATCTTCTGGGTTTTAAAGACCTTGTTTCTTGTTGAGAGGCCAGTCTTTTCTGAGAAATGTACTTCATGAATTCCTGGAATTCTATTTTAAATAATACGTTACAATAACATAAAAGGACTCTTCAACTGCAGAAACAGCATCTGGAATTAATTTTGGGAGATATTTGCTTGCAAAAATTCTGACTGTAAATCTTTCAATCAGGCTTGCTTCCCCCCCCCCTTCCCCCCATCTTGCATCCTGATTTAAAATTTAGGTAAAGTGAGCGATCTTGCCTTGCATTAATCCTAAGAATAAGCACTTTCCCAGAGTTGGCTATTCCAACAGGCAGAGTGAGATTTTTGGTTGATCAGATTCGGCTTGTCATGAAAAAGCAGCAAATGCGTAACTCTTTAATATACTAGAAGAAAAAGTGAAGATCTACGATCAAGTTAGCTGGCTGACTATGCATTTTGATTTAAGCAATCCAAATCAGTCAGCAAAATATTGCATTTTACTGTGTTTCTTATGCCTTGAATTTTGAACAGATCCTTTTATTAGTATTTTCTCAGATACTGAGTGCTAGATAATATCATTCATAATCTATAAGATTTTATTATCCTTTCCCTCTTTGGAACAGCAGTTCATGTGAATCATAGCATTGCATTCTCTTTTGTGGTCCATAGGGTGAGCCTGGCAAACAAGGTCCATCTGGTTCCGCTGGTGAACGTGGTCCTCCTGGCCCAGTTGGACCCCCTGGATTGGCTGGACCCCCTGGTGAATCTGGACGCGAGGTGCGTGTTCATTTTTTTAAAGAAGTTTGATGCTTCCAACTTTTCTCAATATTTTCATTCCTCTGTGCAAGTTTAGTGTCATCAAACCTGCTATTATTAATTTCAAAATAGACGTTTGTAGCTTTGCCATCCCTTAGAGGTAGAACATGTTCAGTAGGATGTCCTCAGTTCAATTCTTAAACTTTCTAGCTAAAAGAGCGGTAGGAAATTCATGGAAGATCTGTGTTTGAGACCTCAGAGAGCTTTAAAGTATCAGACAGGTGGAGGCTAAATGAGCCAGAAAAAAATAATGATTAGATATATGAAAATCTTAAATTCAGTTTTTAGCATTCAAAACTCCTGTTTAAAAGGCTTCTGCTGGAAACCTTGGAGGGGTATTCACGCTAAAGTAATATCCCAAGGTTTGACTTGGGATAGAGCTATTTCAAATAGTTTTGCATTCAAATTAAATACTTTATGGGACAGCCTGGAATTCTTTGTCAGGATAGGATTCTAAATTCTCTATTGTGCTCAACTTCAAGTTCTGACTTTCCTTGATCTTGTTTAATCTGTCTCCCTTCTTTCTTGATTCACAGGGTGCTCCCGGTGCTGAAGGTGCTCCTGGACGTGACGGTGCTGCTGGTCCCAAGGTGAGTTATTAGTTATTGATATGAGTCACATACCAAGTATCAAGAGCTTACCAATGCTGCAAGATAATCATATTCAAACAAATCATATTCAAATACTACTTGAAATAAAGGTTGGCTTCATGCCGATTCTCTCTCTCTGTCTTTCCCAAATAGGGTGATCGTGGTGAGAGTGGCCCAGCTGGTGCTCCTGGTGCTCCTGGTGCCCCTGGTGCCCCTGGCCCTGTTGGCCCTGCTGGCAAGAACGGAGAGCGTGGTGAGAGTGTAAGTGACAATTTTTTTCATTCTTATGTCATGTTTTATATGTAGCAAGTGAAACCTTTTTCCAAATACCAGAGAGATCCTTTCCTTTCCCAAGAGTTGCACTTTCATGTGCACAAGAGAACATTAATCCAAAACAACTGATTTCCAACTGATTTTCATGTTCCAAAAATCAAGCTCAATTCTCTTTTTGATAAAATGTCATTGAATCTTCACTAAATGTCCAGTTAGACTCATAGTTGTGGAAACAAAAGAGAAATTGAAGGTAATGTCTCAATAATAATAATAAAGATTTGTTCCTTGTAAAGTAAAATATAATTCAATTCGAGGCTTCTTCTTGCTTGAAAAGAAACAGTCGCATGGAATGACTGATTTCCCAAAGAAATGAATAGCGAGTGGAGATACTTAATTAACGACGTGAACATTTTCTCTTTTTCTTTTCTCCAGGGTCCTGCTGGTCCTGCTGGTCCCTCTGGTCCTGCTGGTGCTCGTGGTCCTGCAGTAAGTTGGAGTTTCAAAATACTTCTTTTTCTCAAAAGAAACCACATAACTTAAAGGATATTCTGGTTATTATGTTAAATGTTGTTCCAAGAGCCTTGCCTTTCAGCTCTGAATGAATGTAGTTGGCTTTGTTGTTGTCCACATATATGCTATTTTTGCCTTAGGCTAGCAACCAATTCTTTCGGTAGCCGAAATGTCTACAAAGAAATGGCCATCAATAGATTTTGCTGTGTTTTGTTAAAAACTGATTTTTTAAAACTTTCTTCCTACCTTTTCATAGGGCGCACAAGGTTCTCGTGGTGACAAGGGTGAGAGTGGTGAACAAGGTGAAAGAGGCATGAAGGGACACAGAGGATTCTCTGGTCTTCAGGGTCCCCCTGGTCCCCCTGTGAGTATCTATAATTGGCCAAGAACAAGATTCAACTTTTTTTTTTTTAGCTTTCTTTGGTTAAAAAAAAAGAGGAGGGATATGTGTTCTATGTTAGTCTATTACACTAGTCAATTTCCATGTCAACCTCACTGTCCTAAAATTTCAGATCTAGATTCATGTGTAATTTATTACAATGTAGACTTTGAAAAATATCACAGATTTTGTAGCTTTTCATGCTCACTGTTTAGAAAAGAGTATTCCAATTCAAACAAACTTCCTAATCTAAATATTTTATTAAGGAGTTTAACTAAATGCTGTAGTTTTGTAGAAAATGGTTAAATGGAACCTTCAATGATTAGATTGTAGATAGATTTCTGAGCACAGACAGCAAGGAAAAGGTGTATACTTTTCTGCTTTGGATGCAAGTTCTCAACTGAGCTGCATTTGTAATATACAAAAACTGCAATTTGTTTCTAAAAGGAAATGCTGCCTATTGAAATCATTTTGATTTTAAAATGACTTCTACAAGTTTTCCTATAATAATATCAGCTGTTGAACGATACCAGAACTATCTGCCCTCATCAAATATTTTTCTTTACAAATCAATTTACAAATTAATAAATTCAAATTTACCTCTTTGAAAACAACACCAGCAGGAGTGTTTCTGACACCAATCTAATGCAGTAGGCCTCAAAACATTTTGCATATTGTGTTTTCTGATAATAGTAGACACAAATTCAAGGCCATCCAATTGGCAAAGAAATATAGCCTTTCAAAAATATCAATCTTTGGTTAATATTCTCCCTTCATGCAGAAAAGTATTCCTCCATTGTGTTATATATTCAAACATTTATTTAGGTGATTACAAAAGACAGTATACAGACAAATAGATATGTACATACCTCCATGAGCACTGTGCATGTATTGATTCCCTGCGTCCATGAGAGAAGCCATTTGCCAGAGAGTGAGACATAATATGGGCAATTAAGAAGCCCAGCATTTCATAATAAACATTATCAGACACACTTCACCGATTTTTAAGCCCCTATTAAGGTTGGGATTTTAGCTTTCTCCCATGTCATTGTATTAAGATAACCAAATATCCATCTAGATGATTTGGTAACTGACAAGTTTCTTTTCTGGTATAGGGCTCTCCTGGTGAACAAGGTCCCTCTGGTGCTTCTGGCCCTGCTGGTCCAAGAGTAAGTATGATTATTGTGTAACATTATCTGCTATGTTATAACCATCCAGAATGAATGAGGGAACTCTGAGAACAAACTGAAATATCTTGAATCTGATCCAGCATGCAGGATCAGAATGCAATAACTAGAAAGAATGAGTTATTGCAAGATGAGGATAATATAAAACTCTAGTATTCTAAAAAAAAAAAAAAAATGAGGCTGTAATTTTGTTGAGACGGAAGTGAGAAATGTATTTCTATGTTGAATTGGATTGTAATACTCAGCAAACATACAGTATTATTTTAGAAGAAAAGAGATGTAAGCTGTTATAAAATGAGACTTAGGGATGTGTCTTATTTTAGCTTTTTTTTTTTTTTTTGCTTTTCCATCTTAAGCCAAATGCTCACAAATAATGATTTTTTTCCCCCTTCTTGACAGGGTCCCCCTGGATCTGCTGGTTCCTCTGGCAAAGATGGTCTGAATGGTCTCCCTGGTCCCATTGGCCCACCTGGACCTCGTGGTCGTACTGGTGATGTTGGCCCTGCTGTATGTAATGATTCTAGAAATATCACAACTTACCTACAATGAGTTTAAAAGATCTTTGCCTTTAATTATTGTTCTCTTCATATTCTTCCTGCAGGGTCCTGCTGGACCTCCTGGACCACCTGGTCCCCCAGGCCCACCTAGCGGTGGCTTTGACTTCAGCTTCCTGCCCCAACCTCCTCAGGAGAAAGCTCATGATGGTGGCCGCTACTACAGAGCTGATGATGCTAATGTAATGCGTGACCGTGACCTGGAAGTTGACACTACCCTCAAGAGCCTTTCTCTTCAGATTGAGAACATCCGTAGCCCTGAAGGAACCCGTAAGAACCCAGCCCGTAGTTGCCGCGACCTGAAGATGTGCCATGGAGAATGGAAGAGTGGTAAGTGCAGGAGAAGCCGTATCTGAGCTTCTAGAACAGTATTTACTGCTATGAATGATCTTTGTATCTGAACATGTTAACTTCTGCTGTCAGAAAGAATTGCTGTTCTTTCTTCTTGCAATGCTGATCTTTTTCTTGCATGCTTTCATTAACTAGATATTCACAACATAGCTATTGATTCAGCAGGGATTGGGAAGATCCTTTGGGCAGAATATTCAGAAATTTTACAGAAATATTAATTCTATTAAGAATGTTTTCTTTCTGTAGAATATGATCTGCATAGGTCTTGGTGAGATTCTCCTTCCAAGAGAGTTACAATAAATTAACCATTGTTGCCTGTTTCAACTCTTCAAAGAGAAGTAACTTAAGTTAGAAAGTTCTTCTTTTGATTAGTAATACTGGAAAGTAATGCAAAGACATCTACTTTTATTGCATATGGTCATGCCCCAGCTAATTATCCTTAGGCCCATTATTTTAACAGAGGCATATCTAAACATCACCACCACTACAACTATCAAAGGTTGCATATATTTTAGGAGATGGAGAAGCCACTTGGATGGTTTTTGAGAAACAAAGAACCTATAGCATGAGAAAATGCTACAGAAAAGAAGGAACAGAGACAATCAATCCTCTTTAGAGGATGAAATAAATGAGAATTGTGTCCCTTTCAAGATCATTGTCTGTCAAATTACTCATTTATTTTTTCCCCATAAATAGGCATGTATTGGATTGACCCCAACCAAGGCTGCAATCTGGATGCCATCCAAGTCTACTGTAATATGGAGACTGGAGAGAGCTGTGTCTACCCAGCTCAGGCCACTATTGCACAGAAGAACTGGTACATCAGCAAGAACCCCAAGGAGAAGAAACATGTTTGGTTTGGAGAGACTATGCCCGATGGCTTCCCGGTGAGACAGGAAAGATTAAGCAACACATTGTTTCTGGGTGTTGTGGAGGGATTTCTACAGGAGATGAGATAAATACTAATTCACTTTCTCTTTTCTCTTGGTAGTTTGAATATGGTAGTGAGGGATCCAACTCAGCTGATGTTGCCATTCAACTGACCTTCTTGCGCCTGATGTCCACTGAGGCTTCCCAGAACATCACCTACCACTGCAAGAACAGTATAGCTTACATGGATCAACAAACCGGAAACCTGAAGAAATCTCTGCTCCTCCAGGGCTCCAATGACATTGAGATGAGAGGAGAGGGCAACAGCCGTTTCACCTATTCAGTTATTGAGGATGGCTGCACGGTGAGTCTTCAGGTCTTTTAGATCAGGGTCCTCAACCCAGGGGTGGGTTCCACTTACCTTTAGTACCGGTTCACAACAGGAGTGCATGTGCAGATCATTCATGATGATATCCAGGCAGGTGGGAGGAGCCTCCTGCCGGTTTTACTACGGCTTCTATAGAATCGGACAGAACCAGGAGCAATCCATGGAAAAATATTTCACCATGAAACCAGTCCCTGGTCCCCAAAAGGTTAGGGGGTCCTGCTTTAGATGGGGCAGCTAGCTTGCAGTAAAAACATCAGTCCATTCAGTGTTGGAGGCCCATGAACCATTAAGAAATCCTGTTCTGCAGACAAATGTTGTTTCTTGATATAATAATATCTTTCTGCTAGTTTCTAGTGTTGGGTTCAGGCTGAGGATCATAATCTTATGTATCTGATGTTCCTAAGTTGCAAGATAATTTTTAAAGAGCCAATTTGGTCTAGTAATTAAGGCATCAAGCTAGAAACCAGGGGATTGTGAGTTTTTCATCCCCCCTTAGGCGTGAAAGCCAATTGGGTGAGTTTAGGCCAGTCACTGTATCTCCACCCAACACACCTCACAGGGTTGCTATGGTGGGGAAAATAGGAGGAGGATGGAGTATTGAGTATGTTTGCCACCTTGGGTTATTTATAAAAAATAATAACTACGAGATAAATAAATAAAGATCTGTCCTACATTTAGATCTTTGCAGAATAGCAAAATGTCCATACTTGTAGTTAAGTCTTGACTAAGGGGTAGGAGCTGCTGTGCACTTGAAAGTTAAAAAATAGAACAAGAGGTAAAGGCTTGATGATTCCCTTCAGCATTTATTCAAATTTAAGAGATTTAAATTTCAAAACTCTAGTTGTTTTCAGGCTGAGGAATGGGGAATCAGAATTAAAGAACAGGGATTAATTTTCATTTTCTTTACAGAGTCACACCAACACTTGGGGAAAGACAGTCATTGAATACAAGACAACAAAAACTTCCCGGTTGCCCATCATTGATGTGGCTCCCATGGACGTTGGTGCTCCAGACCAGGAATTCGGCTTTGATATTGGACCAGTCTGCTACTTGTAAACCCCAAAGGAAACCTGACAGTTTTAAAAATAAAATAAAAAACAGCCAAAAAAGAAGGAAATTTCACATGGACTTGAATTTGTGTCTTTTTCTATCCATCATCTCTAAAACTATTTTCGTTTCCGTTAAAAAAAACCAAAAAAAGCATTAAACCCAAAAAAAATAAAAATAAATGACTTTTGAAAAATAATTAAGGAAATGCATCCACTTGCTTGACTTTTTTTTTTTTTAATTAGAACCACCAAAGACAGAATAGCTTGATTTTTACCTTCTTCATTTTTAAAATCATGTAATATCTTGGGATCACAATTTGCACATTCCAAATAAATATAGAGAGCTAACATACAAAATGATAAAACTCAGTACCAACTAAGGAACACCTGAATATTAACTACAATTCTTGGGGGAGAAAAAAAATCTGTTGCTTCCAAAGCAACAAAAAAAGCAATGCTAAACTAATCTTACAGCCTGCCCATAACATCCTCCTAATTATTGTAAACTTACCCTTTAACCTGGAAGTGAAAAAAGACCCCAAAATTTCCTTATAGGCCATCTTTCTCTGCTGGCAATTTTACATTATTTTATTTGTTTTTATACAGAGCAATACCACAGAAAATAATATTATTTCAGCCATTTTAATTTTTTTTCTGTTTTGTTCAGCCGGCAATAGAAAGAAGTTTAATTATTTCTAAATATAGGTGTGGCAATGAATGGTTTTCAACACAAATACAAATTTGGACAAGTGTTAACAGCTAATATACTGGTATACCTGCAAAGAGGGTTAGAGGTTATTTTTTTAAAAAGCAGAACAAGTGGAGAAAACAGGTTTAAGAGCTACAAATATGTTGTCGGTGAACAAGTAAAAAAAAAAAAATGGCTAATACAGAAAGCAGAGAAATTGCAATGTTAAATGTATGTTATTATTGTAATGGACAGCTACCTCACAATTGTGATTTCCAAGTTCTTTGTGGTAGTTTTGGAGTTTTTTTTCAATGCCATCACCAGGCTGAGGGGGACCAGAGAACAAGGCAGGGTTCCAAGTTTAGCAAAAGGTGCTAACTGTGTCTCTTTATTTTATTTTATTCTTTTAGTCTGCTATGTTAATAATGTTCAGGTCCCATGGAATTATTTTTGAAGTGGTGAAACTTAAAACAACTTTTGCTCCAAGCAAATTCTGTTGCTGAGAGCAGCCTGTTTGGTGCTATAGAAATGGAAATATGAGAAGGGGGGTTGGGAATAGAATTCGTGTCTTGCTGCCCAAAGATACTTGTGAATTTTCAAACGGTGCTAATTTTCTTAACAAGCAAAAAGAAACCAGGATGACAAAAAAAAAAAATTAATAATTAGACATTGCTGCAAGGGATCAAGGTCTGAAAATTTTCTGTTGTTCTCTTGTAAAGCAGGTGGATTCCTTTTTGGCTTGCCTTTTTTCCCATCCATCCAGGTCTTCTCCATCACCATCGCTCTTTCTTTCCACCCCACCCTACCCCCGCTTCTTTTTTTTACCCTGCTAGCAAATTCTTGTGCTGAGTCTTCTTGCTCTTTAATGGTCTTCATTCATTGCTAAAAAAACCACAACCTTTTCCTTTCTTCTACCTCTTCTTTGCTCTCAACCTTTGTCACCTTAACTCTTCTTTTTTTTTCCCCCCTGTGGGTTCAAGTTCAAGCAAATCCATTCTTCTCTGTAACAAGAGGCAGATGTTCTAGGGAGTATGACCGACCGAAGATTCTGTACCTATTTTGTATATGTATAATAATTTGAGATGTTTTTAATTATTTTGACTGCTGAAATAAAGCATGTGAAATGATCCAAATATACCAGTTGTTCTTCAGACTTTTCTGTCATGCAAAGCCAGGAGGCCCCACTCCTGGTGGTTGGGGTGCTGGCTGATGGGAGGGATTGGGACCATAATTAATATACATTTTGGAAATGTCCACACTTGCAACCATAACAGCCTTTAAATAAGGCTATCGGATCCTTCAAGTCATCACCCAGATATTTTTCAGCTCAGATCTGGTAGAAGATCTACTGAAGACATAAACCAACTCTACTTTCTTAGAAGGAATCATGAGGCTAAATTTGAAAGGATGCTGATAAATTTTCATTAGAGGTCCTTCCTTTCTATGTATCCCAGTAGAAGAAGCCACAACAATTAAAAAAATATTATTCTTAAGAATATATAACTCTAGTCAAGAGAAAATGAGTCCCAAAAGGCTTAATAGTTTTTCTTTATCATTATTCCTTTCCCACTGCTTCTGACTTTACTTGCTCTGTCCTACTTCTCCTTATATGCCAACTATTCTTTCCCCTGCTATTCTCTTATAGTGACACCTAGCACTATTTCTCTCACCCTGCAGCTCCACCATGGAACTTGCCTTAAAAAAAAAAACTGGCTGAAGTTAAACACCATTAAAAATTACAAATATTAATCAAAATGGCCCCTTCGTGAATTTCTCTTGGCTTCTTCCCCCACATAAAAAAAAAATCATTTAGTATATGGGCATCTCTCCACTTCTCAAGGCCTAGCAGGGTATTGGAAATGAACAATTCATTTCTCCCCTTTTATGTGTTGCAGAAGGTATTTTTCACCAACATTTCATTTTAGCTTTGTCATTTTCTTTCTCTCTGGACTTCCTCTTATTTTATCATGAAGTCTTCCCCACCACCATCATTCAATATCCCTCCCCCCCCCCCCGCATTCACTCTTTCACTTTTTAAATCATAAAAGCTGAAAGGTTCATTGGGGAAGGGGAACCCCAAATGGGTAAGGTATTATTGGATTATATAACCACAGTAAAGTAAAGTGACGGGACAATGGATCAATGGATGCAAGATTAGAAGAAATAAAGTAGTAGCCTTACTAAATGTTTGGATGGTACTCACATGATCCTGAAAATAAATCCAAGAACTGACACTTTTCTTCCCTGGATCCTGCCACATGGAATTTGTAGCCAGTCTTTGCAGATTCCACAGTCTCCTTTTTCTCCAGCATCATGAGACAGATATCCTTGCTTCAACCCAAACTTGTGTAGCTTTGTCTTCATCTCTTCTTCTTCATTCCCATCCTCACCTTTCTCTCCATTTGTGCCCTCTACTTATGATTTTCTTACAATGTTCTTTTCCCTTCTAACAAGTTGTTATAGCTCTTTTGGCTTCTCTGAGAACTTTGCAAATGTGGTTGAGCTTTCCTTCTTCTTGCTTACCTGATATTCTGAACATGAAAAAAACCTTCTCTATCCAATGGGGCATCTTCTTCCCCCCACCTGCCCAGAAAGTTGAACAAAGTTCAATAGCCCTCATTCAAAAGCTAGCAAAGAGTGGGCTTCTTTGTATGAAAGGCTGCTTTATAAACTGAAGCTGAAGACATCACACATAGCAAATATTTTGCCCTACCAAAAGAAGCCGGATAGAGAAATGCACAGTTGGCCTCCCAAACTCATGAATATTGAGCTTATAACACATAACACACACAATGAATAGAGAGCGGGTTCTGCATTTAGATCAAGGCTCAAATGCAAGGCTTAAAACAACTGTTTTAACTTTAACAATAACTTCTCCCTCTGATGTTGCCAACATCTCTTTCTTCAAGGCTTCTCAGTCAAGCCATTCCATAGTGATATATCAAGCAAAAGTTCATCTTGTCCCTTCTATTGCCATTTGATCTTTCATCCTGCTGTTGTCACACTTTTATTATTCTGGGGCTTTTTTTTCAGTTTTTCAGTAATGAAGCCTTTATTCCTTTAGCATTCAAGATGAATCTGACTAGAAGTAGCCTATCATACAACATCCATTACCCAAGGAACTCAGTTCTGTTAAATAAAGCTTCCTTGACATGTAAGGGTGAAACAGATTCTCTAAACAAGCTAAATAATGTTTTTGGGATGGTTTGAGGCCACATACAATATTCCAACAAGGAAGGATTTTCCCCTCCCTGATAAGCAGGTGCTCAGTTTTGATACAACTGCTGGTTGGAAGATCCTGCAGAAAGTCAATACTCAGAAAGTTGCTGGTCCTGATAATATCCCTGGGTGGGTACTTAAAGATGGGCCGCTCCGAAGCGATAGAACAGAGTGGCCGTGACTCATTGCCCATGGCAAATTGGTGGAGGCATGTCAGGCGAGGAGAATAGTCAGTGGAGAATTGCCCAAGGGAAGAGAAGGAGGGGTAGCCAAGGGTACAAGACAAACAATCCCATTCCGGTTCTCACAGATATCTTCAATCTCTTCAATCTTCAAGCCATGGTCCCATCATGTTTTAAAACCACAATCATTGTACCAGTGCCCCAAAAAACTATCATCACATGCCTTAATTTACCGTCCAATTGCAGTCACTTCCATTAGGATGAAGTGTTTTGAGAAACTGGTAATGGACTATATGGTTTTATACCTTTCCCCTACATTTGACTCATTGCAGTTTGCCTATCAGAAGAACCGTCCAATAGATACTCTTTCCTGTGTGTTTCATCTTAGCTTGGCACACCTGGAGGAGAATATTCATGTGCAAATGCTGAAGGTTGATTTTAGTTTGGCATTCAACATAATAATTCTTCAGCATTTAGTGAACAAACTGGGTTTATTAGGTTTTAATATTCCCTTATGTAATTGAACATTGGATTTCCTTATTCTTAGGCCCCAATTTTTGTGAGCTGGAAGAAAAGTTTCCAACTCCACCTCTTTGAGTATAGGTTTCCCACAGGACTGTGTCTTGAGTCTGCTACTGTTCACCTTGATGACTTATGACTGCTGTGCCAAATCTGCTATGAATCATATTGTGAATTATGTGGATGACATGGCAGTGGTGGGTCTTATCCGGGACAACAATGAAGATGCTTTTAGAGAAAAGGTGAAGGCTCTGGTGGACTGGTGATAATCATTATTTAGAATAATGATTCTAAATGTTAATAGAACAAAGGAGGTCATTGTAGATTTTAGAAAGCGCAGGCATAATCATACTGCACTCAGTATCAAGGATGAAGCTGTAGATGTGGTCAACAGTATTACATATCTAGGGTGGATAACTAACAATTCGAACTGGTCTCTCCACACATCATCCTTACTGAAGCATGCAAACCAACATCTGTGTCGATGAGGAGAGCACTTTTTTTTTCTTTCTGTCCCCGCCACTTTTTACAGCGGCACGATTAAAAGTGTTTTTACAAACAGCATCACTGTTTGGTTTGGTGGCTGCAGTACCTGAGATAGAAAGTCCATAAAGAGAGTGGTAAGGACAGCCAAGATGATTATAGGAAGCTATAATTAGCATTGTTAGAGACCCCACACACCCACTTTACAGTCTGTTTCTGTTGCTCCCCTCTGGGGGGTGTTTTCAAATTATTTCTAGGAGGAATACCAGATTCTGTAACAGCTTTGTTCCCTATGCCATCCATCTGCTAAACTCTGCAAGATTTGGTTTTTTTCGCCCTGTACACATACATCCAAACTAAAGTATATCATATATGTGGATATATGCATAATTTTGTATTCATTCATTCATTCATTCATTCATTCATTCATTCATTCATTCATTCATTCATGTTTATGTAGTGTATATTGGAGGTGGTGACCCTTTGAGAGCTGTATGCAATGAAATTTCATTTTAATATATGCTAATTAGTGTACATTCAAAGTGAGAATAAAATTATTCTATTATTTTTTTAAAAAAAGCTGAAGTAAAATCTTCCAATGATGCTATGTTGACATTGTTTCCTTCAGTTTTTCCAGACATTCTTTTCAATTTGATGGATACTTTTTAAAAGGAGAAGAACATTTCAAAAAAGATTCTAACTGGTAGGGAATGAAGTACTTACACTTAGTCCTCTTTCAATGTGAAGTCTTCCTTTATCCCAGTGACACTGCCAGGGCTGATTCACAGTCTTCTCAGTTCCTGCTCCTGCTCCAGAGGAAAGGCTGCCAGCTTCCCTTTTGCAGGAACTCTCAGATTCACATTTCCTGGCTTGTGAAATTTTCCTCCTCCATTTAAAGTTCAGGAGTTATAATGTTTTGATTTTTTTCTCCTTAGGAATTGATGGCTCCTAGAGTTATCGATCCTCC
>JANHFM010005630.1:71379-88403 GCA_032468115.1 Grayia smithii | reverse complement strand
TCCCTCCCTCCCGGATTAAGTCACTGACACAAATCAAGGAACATGCACCATTGCAATCTGTTTCCCCCTCTCCTTCCCCTTTGGACTCTTTGATTAGCTACGTTCCCACCCTGTGCCAAACAAATTGGAAGAATAAAAGGCATACCAGGCATAATTTCCCAGATCGAACTGGGTTTCATTTGACACTGTAAGACCCATTTTGCCAAAGTAGATCAGAGATGGGTGGGTTTTTACTTTCATACAGGAAAAGGCAATTGAACTGAGAGAAAAATGGACTCCCATCCAGACAAAAAATAGTACATACAGGTATATAAGTTTTGATGGAATCTAAGGTGAGATTGCTCAGGTTTATACAAGCAGGAGGCCATAATAAGGTTTGTTTGGTTTCAGCTCAGTGTGATGAACTGAGTGACAGTAATTTGTAAATCATGATTTACAATTTGTAAACCCAGGTTAATGCAATACAAATGTGTACAACATGTAGTGCCCAAATAAACTATGCTGGCTCATTGTGGGTGGTTTAACTCATATAATATACTAAGATAATGTTTGGGTTCCCAAAACATGCTGAAATACCAGTTACCTAACATCATATTGGCCTAATCTAGCATATTATATGAATCCAGTTACTTTAAAAACTAACAAATCAAAATGTGATTTATTAATCCAGACATGTGAATTAGGGCACTATGGCACCATTATTAAAACATGCCATAGGTTAGCACAATATGAACAATATATAGATAAGCCATAGATAAGAATCTGGGAGTTGTGAGTTGTTTCTGCAAGTTAGAAATGGGCATGGATAAATACTTCACTTATCAAAGGTAACTTGCCTCCTGTCAGATAAGCTTAGATGTACCCTGAAAAAGCCAAATGTCTTTCAGTTAGAGGTGGCATAAATATTGGATCTTTGGAATATGGTTTGTTGATTATTGTTTGGTGAATGTCATTGAAGAAGGGACATATCACAAGCTTTTGTGAACAATAAATCCATTCAAGTTTCTAGGGATTCAGAACAACAAAAATGGATTCCATATGTGAGCCTATTAGTCAAGAAGGTTGAGCAGTTGTAACTCAACACGTTTGAACAATAAAAGCTGGCCACTGTGATTTTTAGTTTCAGAATACATCTTTCTTGGCACCCATTCACAGCTCCAATAACTTACATTAAATTACATATAATTTTTAATGTAAGATTTTTTTTAAAAAAATGGAAAATTGGCATATTGCAAAGCAAAGAAAGTATCTTTACCCAACATCAGTATCATCTTAATTTCAAAAATATGTCTAGATTTTATAAGAATTGGATGTAATTCATTACTTAGAGATATATCCCTTCATATACAAAAAATGATATCAAACATAGATGGGAGCATTTTGCATGAGGTGGATAAAGAGTGATGGTAACTAACATGCTTGTAAATCAGTGCTTTATAACTAGTTATGATCTTCCATAACAGCCATTTTGTGAATGGACAAGTGTTCCAAACAGTGCAAAACTTTTAGGGACTTTTGCTGTAGAAAACTGAGGACTGCCATCATCAGGTTGTTTGATGATGTGTATTATTTCTGTAGTGACTCTGGAAGATTGTGACATTAAGCCTGTGAGATATTGTAGGTTGGAAAGAATTTTGCCTAATTATATTAAGAGACCCTACATTAGAAGTTATATTTGTTTTGTGCTATCACAAGTTTCAAAATACTAGTTCGTAAAAAAGAAAATTAAAGGGAGATATAGTAGCAGTCTATAAATGTTTGAAAGACATTCACATCCAGGTAGAAATTGCCCAATTCTTTGCTGAAACTGAGAATAAAATAGAGACCAACAGACCGAAATTAAAGAGTTCAGACTGAGTATTAGGAAGAATTTCCTAATGATTAAAGCTGTTAACGCAATGAAACAATGTATCTTGAATAATGATGGTGTCCTGTCATTGCCCATTGGAGATTCTTAAGCTGGAATTAGATGGCCACCAATTTAGTAGACTTCAACTCTTACATCCCATAGCTCTATGAGCATTTCTCTTAGGCGAGACTATTTTGGATTATCAAATACACTGGTCTTTGATCCACTCTTGCTGTATAGCAATAGCACTTAGAGCAGTGAGGGTGAACCTTTTTGGCACCAAGTGCCCAAACTGGAACATGTATGCACACATGCGCATGCCGGAAACCTGAAGACCAGTTGGCCGGTGCACATGTATGCACCTGCCATCTGGTCTTTGGGTTTCCAGCATTCCGGCATGTGCGAAGACCAGCTAGCCAGCGTGCATGTGCACACCGGAAATCTGAAGACCAGTTGGCAACAGGGCATGTGCCTACAGAGAGGGCTCTACGTGCCACTTCTGGTACACGTGCCATAGGTCCGCTATCATGGACTTATATACAGTTTACAGTGCTTTACAGCCCCCTCTAAGCAGTTTATAGAGTCAGCATATTGTCCCCAACAATTTGGGTCCTCATTTTACCCACCTCAGAAGAATGGAAGGCTGAGTCAATCTTTAGCCTGATGAGATTTGAACTGCCAAACTGCAGGCAACCGCAAGTCAGCAGAAATAGCCTGCAGTACTGCACTCTAACCACTACGCCACCATGACTCATATTCATGTAGGTTGGTCTGTTTGTGAATGGACTTTGCTACATGGAGAAGTCTAGTTCAGAAGTAAAGTATGTATCCTAAACTCTTAAGATTGGTAGCACATTCTTTGTTCTGTTCTGTGTTCATCCAAACACTTGATGATGTTAGAATGTTTCTGCCATGCAGCTAAATGTGGGCGTTAAGGAGAATTTGAGGATAAGGTTAGTAGTTGTCCTACCTTTCACATATTCAGTCAGTGTGTATCCTGTCTTTCTATTTGTTTCAAGCATTGGAGAGGGTGATGCAAACATCTCAACTGGCAGATTGTTGTAGGTGGCAGCAAGGTATCAGAGCAGAAAACAGTGTTCAAGCACACTTCCTTCAGGTATATTGGAAAACATTGTTCCATTCCACTCTTTCTTTTCATTCTGGGTAAAGCGGTCAGGGGTACTTGCCAATCTCCATTACATATGACCCAGATCCAATGGAACTGAATCGTGATATGTGAAATCAAAGGCTGGCCCTATAATAAGAGTGGCAGCCTTTCATGCTCCATTTGCCAGCTACTGTCTAACATTTAGCATCAATTCTAGGTTACAAGGACAGACCCTAGGGGAAAAGGACTCACTGACTATTGCTCCCTTTCACCTTTCCCTCACTTGCCATTTACTTTAAATCAGAGGTCAGCATATAGTGTACATAGAGAACTATGTAATGTCACCCAAGATATAGCTTAATTCGGACCATCTGCATGGGGTAGAATTTTGAGTGCAGTACAAGAATTATAAAAATGTCTTGATTAGAAACAAATCATGCATAGCCCCTTGTTTACTATAGTGACTGTCTAGAGCTGGGGTGTCAAACTCAAGGCCTGGGGGCCAGATCCACCCCGGGTGGTGCTTAGATCTGGCCCACGAGACCGACTGGAAACAGCAAAGGACTGGCCCGCAGTGCCTCTGCTAATGAAAATGGAGCTCGGGTGGGCCATGCATTTTTGCTGGCAGAGGACTATCAAAACAAACTAAAAAACAAAACAAAAGGAGAAATGTCTCCTCTTTTGCATTTGAGCATCCAAGGAGGGACAGAAAAGGAGAAAGGGAAAGAAAAAAGTCAAAGTAAAAGAAGGAAAGATGGGAAGAGAGCAAGGAAGGAAAAAGAAGGAAAGGGGAAGGAAGAAGAAAAGAATGAAGAGGGAAGGAAAAAGAAGAAAAGGAAGGAGATTATCATGAGAGTGAGGGAGGGACTCAGGGAAGTTCTGCCTTAGCACTTGGCCATCACAGGTGCCCCCGACAAGAGCTCCATGTCATGCCCACTATGGCCACCCCAAGCTCCCCCCACCCCACCCCAGCCCTTCGAGGTCAAACACAACTCTGATATGGCCCTCAATGAAATTGAATTTGACACCCCTGGTCTAGAGGCTGCTACGAAATAAAGCATATAAGTAATACAAGTCCTCGACTTACAGCCATTCATTTAGAAGCCGTTTATTTATTTAGAGTTATATGCCGCGCTTCTCCCGAAAGACTCAGGGTGGCTCACATAGGTTAAAAAACAGAGAGAAAACATACAGAAAATAAAAATTAGAAATTGAAAATAATTTGAAGTTACAATGGCATTGAAAAAAGTGACTTACGATCAGATCTCACATTTATTACCTTTGCAGCATTCTCACAGTCATGTGATCAAAATTTGGGTGCTTGGCAACCAGCATGCATTTATAATGTTGCAGCAACCTGGGGTCTGTGATTGCCATTTGTGACTTCTCAACCGGCTTCCAATAAGCCGGGTCAATGGGGGAAGCCAGATTTGCTTAATGACCAAATGATTCACTTAGCAGCTACTGTAATTCTCTTAACAATGGTTGGAAATGACTCACTTAGCCCAGAAATTCTAGTCCCAATTATGGTCATGGATGAAGTATTATTTGTACTGTTATGTGGCTCCATCATCCAAATGTATAAATGTACATTGCTGCTGCATATGATGATTCGAGTTACAAATTTCTCACATGCCTTTTCAAGCCATCTAAGACGCTGCCCATCCTTATGCCATTTTTGGCATTGAACGCTCCAAATATATCAGCCCCAAAGGGGAGACAATCCTAAGTATATGGGAGAATTAAACTATTGTTTATTATAACTAGGGGAAAGATTATACCTGGCAGAGAGAAACTTTTAAATTCAAAATGGCAGTCTGTTGGATTTCTGGAATACAAGTGCACAATTGTGGATGAATTCTGTACTGGACCTATGTGGCTTGATTCAAATGCTGCAAAAGTCATTGATATTGGGACCACAAGCAATCCTGAACTAATAAAAAAAAAAGATTACCCTGCCATAACCTATCTGTGAATCATGGACAAATTCTGTTACTCTCACAGGTAAGAGCTGAGGTGGCGCAGTGGTGAGAGTGCAGTACTGCAGGCTACTTCAGCTGACTGCTAGCTGCAGTTCAGCAGATCGAATCTCACCGGCTCAAGGTTGACTCAGCCTTCCATCCTTCCGAAGTGGGTAAAATGAGGACCCAGATTGTTGGGGCCAATATGCTGACTCTGTAAACCGCTTAGGGTGGGCTGTAAAAGCATTATGAAGCGGTATATGAGTCTAAGTGTTATTGCTGTTGCTATCAACAAGGAATGAAAGAACGTATCTCCAGGAAATGCATTCCTAGCATGAACCAAATGAATTCCCACTTGGTGGGGAAATGTGAATAGGGCAGTATGGACAGAAGGAATATTATCAACTATTATCAAGCAAAGTAGGAGTTTATTCAGTATATAAACAAAGTTAGAATTTGAAAGGGACTAGCTCTTCCTATTTATTCATTTTTATTAAATTTATATCCATCTTTCTCCAGGAACTCAAAGTGGTGTACATAATAGTATTTTCTTTATTATTATTTTTTCCATAACTGGCCTATGGGATAGGTGTGGCAAAGAGATAATTTATGTAACATGCTTATATTGGTCAATTCAGCCATTCGGACTTAATCCAGTTGACTACAGTTGTACAATATGCTGAGCTGAGCCACACAAAAAAGAGCTTATTATGTGGGTGCACTACTAGGTCTTAATGAACCTAGTTAAACATGTGTGAATGTAACTAATGGATGGCCTAAAGCTGAGGATGGATTTGAATTGATATCTCTCTAGTACTAATGCAACATCTTGTCCATTAAAGTGGGATTACTTAATCCTTTTATATCAGTACCCCACTGCTGTCAGGATTGGTTTATAAATTAAAACTATGTAAAGGTCTATTAAAATCATAGGCTAGCATTAATTCCATACCAAAAGAGAAACTTGTTGGTTGCTGCCCAGGGAGTCCTTGACTTACAACCATTTGTTTAGTGACTGTTTGAAGTTACTGTTTGGTACTAAAAATGGAATTTATGACTATTTTTCACATTTATGACCATTGCAGCATCCCCATTGGCATGTGATTAAAATTCAGGCATGTGGCAACTGGCATGAATTTGTGATGGATTGCAGTGTCCCATGATCATGTGATCACCTTTTGTGACTTTTTGACGAGCAAAATCAATAGGGAAGCCAATTAACAATCATGTTATGAAGTTAATAAGTGTAGTAATTCACTTAATTCTGTGGCAAGAAAGGTCATAAAATGGGGAAGAACTGTCTTGCGTAGTAATGGACATTTTGAACTCAACTATGGTCATAAGTCGAGGACTACCTATTTGAGTGTCAATTAAAATGAAAAACAAAACAAATACATTTTATGACACATTTGACAGAAGAGAATGGCTGTCTGTAGCATTGTAGTCAGTCTAGTGATCATTTGGGCTGTGCTAAATGCATGGATTTTCATTTCTGATTAAAATTTGGGTTGAAGTGTAATGGTAATGGCAATAAACTGAAAGAATTCCTTCAAGAAGTAATACAATGTTTGGTCTTTCTTGGTTTTTTTAAAAAAGAGGCAAGGAAGACAGCGATTTGTTGCATAAATGTAAATGGATGCACAATGTACAGAAAATATAAGGAGGTAATACTCCTATACCTACCTGGGACATTCAGTGAAGGTAGGATGGAATCCAGGATAGAATGGACACTTACTACTTTTGTGATTTAACTCCTGGCGTAGGAAGAGTCACTGTTATTTTTGTTTTTGAATACTAGGTGAAACTTCATATTGTGTTCATCTATCACAAATGAATGCATTGTTTACAACTCGCATCTTAAATCTAAATTTGTAAGTCTCGTAGCTTTAGATTGGACCTGCTTTTGGGCATCCTTGTTTTTCTTCCGATTTTTAACTTTTTGCAATATTTAACTGATGGAAATATTTAGAGGCCTTGAACCCAAATATAGGTAGTCTTTGCTTAACAATCTCAATTTGGACTGGCAACTTCGTTGTTCAGGACGCAATTGCTAAGCAGAAAATCACATGACTGCAATGGAGCTATAACATCCTTTCGCTTTTGGTTGCTAAGCAAATTATTATGGTTGCTAGCAAAAACATATGACTGCAACTTATGATTTTATTTCCACTTTTTCTGTTAACTCTGTGTTGCAAATCATTGGTGAAACATACAAGTGGTTACATGATATTGCAACAATTGTAAATGAGCAACAATTGCAAAGTGCCCAAATAGCAATCATGTCAATGTGCAATTTGTGATAGTTATAAATACGAGGATTTATAAATGCGAGAAATACTTTTTTAAATATTATAGACTCAAATGATCACTAAACAAGGAATTTGGTAAGCAAGGTCTAGCTACACACTACATTCTTCTATGTCACTTTGGTTGGCCTTAATAAAAGTATTACCTGACTATGAAATTTGATTTTCTTTTTGATGGACAGACCTATTAACGTTATTTTAATTAAGTTGTGAAATTTATTATTGTAACTAGTCAAACAATCTTTTTTATGATTATAGACTGGCATAAATACCATAAGTTGGCTGCTGAAACGGCTTTAAAAGAGGACCAGTTGATGCATGCATATACATACAAACAGACTCTGCATTTGGATACCAGTTGCTTGGATATTTTAGTGAGAAGCTGGGATATTTTAGTGAGAAGATAGCTACTCATGCTCTGCTTCTAAAGTGTCATAGGATATTGGTAATTAGCTTAGACATTATGATAAGAAAAAGCTGGGCAGATGGGCCCTTGTTCTTGCCTAAGGCCTGCCAAGGAATTTCATATTACAGTAGAGTAACTCTATCAAAACCCAATCATTACACCACACTGGCTAATTATTTAAGTCAAGAGTGAGCAACCTGGAGCCATTGTCCTAATTTCTAAATGATTGAAATTTCACAAAACTGCTGAATCTTGCAACTTGCAAGATATTGGCATTTCTACAAAAGATTTTGCAAAATATCATGATTACCAAAATCCTGGAAATAGTCCGATATCTAGAATATTATATTAAGAAGATGCCAAACTGTAGATATATTATTCCATCTGGATTTTTTTCTCCCTTTATATCATAGAAGGATGTTTTTAAAATGGGATTTGCCATATAGAATAAAAAATGGAGCAGTCCACTCTGTTGTTGGTTGGTTGGTTTTGTTTTTTCGCCAGAGATATTTTTTTTGGGATTGTAGTTTCCTTATTGTTTTGGTAATTATTTTTTTCTGGTTTTGAGGGATATTAGTGGTACATAAAGTTTACTGATTCTTTTGATTTCATGCAAGAAAATGTTGTATTGGTCATCAGCAGTATTACAGTCAGTGAATAGAATTTGCCAATCAAGAGATGAGAGTTCATTGTCTATGAGATCTTAGTTGGCTTTTTAAAGTTATAACTGGGAATCCTGACAGGGCATGAATTATAGCCTGGGACATCGCCCTGCCCCCCTCTCATAACTACGAGGAAGGTTTTTCACATTATAACCAACTCATTGTCTGATAGAGGTCCGCGAATCTTGGTTCCTCCGTTGCATGCGAAAATAATTAAAACAAAACCTGAAGTACATTCTAATAACTTTAATTTATATACAAAAATAAAACTTAACTACTAACTACCTACATTATGGCAGCTGTTCACAGCACACATCACACAGAAGAAAAAGAAAAGTAAAACAAAACAGGAAAGTAGAAAACAAAACAAAACTGTCTTCCGAACTTGCACATAAAGTATAATACCAGATGTGTAACCAAAATATAGTCGGGTCATGTGACAATCATCATGGTTACAAAGATAAGGTGTCCTACAAACACCAAAACTTGTTAGCGCCTTATTGAAGCTGGCTGGCAACTAAAAAAAATGCAGTGACAAAATTCTCTTTTCATTTAAAGCTTTGCAGCCCGCAGACCAGATGCATCACGCACTGGTCACACCCATGCCCAGTTTAGTTTAACAGCCCTGATGTAAAGCATTCAAAAATGTATGCTTGACAGCAGCAAGAATTATATTTGCACAGTACTGGAAAAATAAGGAAACACCTACAGAGGATGATGTAATTAAAAAAAATTTAGATTGCGCAGAAATGGACATTGACATTAAAACTGAAAGAAAAAGAAGATACACAGTATTTTCAAACATGGGACTTGCTTTACAAATAGTTGGACACTAGAGGAAGAAATTAGGAGTGGGAAAAGTATTATTCTATATAAATAAATTGATCCAAACAATACGCTGTTCACTAATCACTTATGTATATAATGTGAAAATATATAAATAAACTGTTTTTTAAAAAGTACGCTGACTTGCCTTGCATAAGAAAAAAAGGTCCATTTTTTAAAAATATATATATTTTAATTTGCATTGGCTGACACCTGCCAGTGATCATACTATTCTGTTATTCTATGTCACATTTACGGCTTAAGTCAGCAAAAAAAAAAAAAAAAAAAACGAAAATCACTTACAGGGAAGAAGCCAACTCATGAGGTCAGATGAAGTCCAGAATCACTGAAACCAAGAAATCACTGAAGTCTAGAA
Source organism: Grayia smithii (assembly GCA_032468115.1). Taxonomy (NCBI): domain Eukaryota; kingdom Metazoa; phylum Chordata; class Lepidosauria; order Squamata; family Grayiidae; genus Grayia; species Grayia smithii. Next base: position 78,910 of record JANHFM010005630.1, on the reverse strand, counting down.
GTCAAGAGCAGGAAGGCAAAGGTTTCTGCATTTTGTGAAAAGGGCAAGCTAAAAAACAAAAAGAAAAAAAAATCCATTGATTTTGACACTATTCAAAGTTACTTATAGAATCATTTGTAATGTGTATCCCTGGCTGGCACCACTTTTAATAATTAGTACACAACCCGTGCCCCATTGGGTCACTGTTTCAAAGATATTTCCTTACCTAAGCAGAAAAACAGAATGATCACAAATGGGCAAAAAAACCAGTGAGAGCAGGAGAAACTTCCAACTTCCTGTTAGCTTCCCCACTGAGATTCTTTGTGGGAATGAGCATCAGAAATCTTCTTTCCTTCCCCTTCCCTTCCTCTTTCCCTGCCCTCCTCATCTCTCTCTCCTTTCCTTCCTTCCTTCCCTCCCTCTACCCTACCTGTCTTTTCTTTCCCTTCCTTTTCCTGTAGACAGATAATTGGCTGCTGCTGGGGGTGGGTGGAGCAAGAAAGTGTGGGAGTGGCAAACATGATGCAAGCACAGCGAGATTGATGGACAGGAACTACTTCTCTTTTCACTTTCTCCCTTCAAGCTTCCCACAACACTTTGCTAGTGGGAAGGAGGCAAGGAGCATTGGCAATCATATTAGTTGCTTCTGAATTTGCTAACAACCACATGATTGCACATGATTTTCATTCCCCAGCATTCAGTCTTGGATGAGAAGTCAAACATCTCTGAAAAACAAACAAAGAAAGTCTAGTTGCCTAGGCATGGGTGGGTGTTCTGGCCCGTCAGCGGCCTGTGCAGGTTGTGACTGATTCCGACAACAAGGAAGCTGGTGTGGTGCTGTGCCAGCAACCTGTGCAGCTGGCGCTCGAGCCGGACAGTGAAGAGGCTGGAGAAGATGTAGTGCCAGAGGCAGGGATTCAGCCAGGGCCTTCAGATCCTCCAGAGGCTCCTTTAAGTGAAGAGGATGAAGAGGAGGAGCCTCTTCTTGATGCACAGGCGTGCAGAGCTGCCAAAAGGCTGGAGTGGCTCCTCAGGAGGAGGTCTCCTAGAGAGTAAGGCTGGAGACTAATTGGCCATTCCCTTAGCCTATTTAAGGAGGAATGCCAACTGAAGCAAGCTATAGGGGAAAACTTTAGTTCACTCTGCTTTGTTTCTGGATTCTCTGCATAATTGCTTCTGGGCTTTCTGCCAACCCTAGTAAGATTGTGATTACCTTATTGTAGGATTCTTGTAGGCTGTTAAGAAAGTTTATTAACAGTCTTGGTTTGAAAAAGACTGAAGTATTTGAGTAAAATAAGTTTTGTACAGACTTTGTGTGTGCTGCGTTCATTGGGGTCCGTAGCTGGGGCAGGACAGTGGAATTCGACCGGTTCGGACCGGTTCGGGTAACCGGTAGCTCTGACGATCATCTGGAGATTACCGAACCAGTTGTTAAGCCAGTAGGATCCCATCACTGCATCCAAGAATAAGGAACGTCTAATTTGAGCCAGCAGGATGCCCCTAGTTGAATGGGGCCAATGACAAAGAGCATGTATTGAAAATCCCATGATATAATTCATATTATATATGAATTTAATATATAACATCATTTAATATGTTCATTAAAAAAAAGAAGGAAAACAAAACAGCCTATTCTCTGGAGCAAAGAAGAAGAATAGTCATCGGCAATCCACAGAACACTATTTGGCAGCTTTCAAAGACTATTTACTTATTCTTCTAAAATATTAATCACCTGCTTTTTAGAATAAACCATTTCCAAGGTGACTTCCAGCAATCACCATGAAATATAAATAAAACTCCAAAACAATAAAACTGTAATACTAAAATTAAAAATAAATAAGATCTAGCTGTAACACTGAAAGGCACATCCAGCACAATCAGAACATTTAGATCTAATAAATAATTACAGCTAAAATCTTATTATAAATTGAACAACTTTTTTTTTTTAGAAAAAAAGGCCTTTCTATGAGAAGGTGGTAATCTTTAAAATAGCCAATTAGGAGCCTGATGCATCATTATTATTACACTCTGCAAGTGTATTATTGCAAAAATACTCGCTTCCAGGATCCACCAGTCAAAATGCACTACAATGATTAAATATTAAGATGCTGATCGCAAACTGTGAGTGGATCCTTCATGGAACTTAGTCCCCAATCATTGAAATGAGGGGTGTCAAACTGGCAGCCCACAGGCCGGATGTGTTACGTGCATGCCACGCCCACCCCAGCTCCACATGTCAGGTTCCAAGTAATGCATCCATCACAAATTGAACTCCAAGGCATTCCATTTTCTCAAAGAACAAATTTATTCAGATACACCATCTTGGCACTAACTGGTGAAAAGCCATTACTAAAGTTCCTGGGCTTTTCCTCCCAATATAAGTTTCAGTTTCTCAAATTTCTAAAACAAACTTGTCACATTGTCCAACCAAGATGGAATCTGGTTGCTTGGCGACCTCTATCCTCCTCCTCCACTCAACCAGCCATTGGAATGTGCTTGACTCATTGGCTAGCTATGAAGTTGTGGCTGAAGGCTCTATCCTCCTTCAGCTCCAAACTGTGTCAAACTGAATTCATGTCGGAATACCCATGCATACAAACAATTCCACACCTCAATCAAATTCAGGCTTGACACTGCGAAGGGAAAAATGTCACGAAATGTCATGTGATGATAACGTGATGCCGCGAGATTGACACCCGTGATTTAAATTTTTGAAGGGTAAGCCCAAATCATTAAACTGGCTCAAAAATGTGAAATTTCTTAAATATCATTGAAAAGTTTGTTTAGGGCTATTATATCCAGGTTGCACCTGTAGAAAGCAGCATATTAAGTGGGTCTTGCATTTTTTTGTTGCCCTCTAGTGGCCATCCAGATTTTTTCAGCCCAAATATGATAGCCCTACCAACAAAGGGCCTATCAGCCCTTTGAGGTAGGAAGATCAAGAAACAGGAATCCTAGGATTTTAACAAATTTTCTTTACTTGGAGTGGGGCAAAATAACAGAATCTTGAAAGCCTATCAGTTTTTCTCTTATACCAAATAAAATCAAGATGGGATTGTTTTGAGTGTCTTTTCTTTCCTTTTTGGTGGGACTGAGAAAACTTTCCTGAAAGTCTCTCCTTAACAGCTCATTCATTTTTTTTCTCTCTATTCCCAAGGTTGCAGTGGTGGGTTGCCCCCGGTTCGGTTCGTGCGAATAGGTAGCGGTGATGCTGTGATGTCATCAAACCGATTCTATGCGTCCTGGACCGCGCCCCCCCCCCGTGTGCCCGTAGTTACCATTCTGCGCGTAGAGCGTGCGGAGCGCGCTTGCGTGCATGCGCAGGAAATTTTGTTGACATTTTTTCGACAAAAAAAGCTTCTGCGCATGCGCAGGAGCACCCGTACAGCACGCATCCGTGCCGGACGTGCGCTCTGTGCACCCCAACCCCACGCAAAGCGCGTGCACCTTTAGAACCAGTAGGAGAGGTAAGTAAAACCTACCCCTGCAAGGTTGGTATTACATCCTTCATACTATCCCATGGCACTTGTGCATGAATTAATTGAGGTAAAATCATTTTTCCTGATCTGGGAAGTCATGTTTAACTGCTAAAACAAAACTAAAAATAAAAACCATTGTTTCCTATACTGACCTAGTCCTGGGGAAAATTAGAAACAATCACTCAATAAACTTTATTTTAGGCATTGACCAATTCATAAAAGAAGAAAGGAGACCATCTCTCTAAGTTAGCAAATTGAAAAAAGATCATATAAAACTAAATAATTATAAAACTGCTGCGGTCAAAGTACAATGTGTTTACAAATAGTGAAGCAAAATTCAGCCACATTCATAGATATAGAATCACACTTGTCAGATAATTGTAGCTGTAAATAGAATGAATACGGACAGCCTCAAAGCTTCCTGAATAGAGCAGGAGTTATTAACTCTAACTGAACTTCTTTGTAATAAGGGCAATATAACAGAGCACAATGTTTGAATAACTCCTTCACTATAGAAGCAAAGTCTTTGTTCAAACAGAATATTGTGAAATTTCTGAAGGCATTAAATCTTGCCAGAATTAAGTCTCTTTAGAATTTTAGAACTGCTATTTGGCTTAAATGTCTAGCTGGCTTGAATGAAAGGGTATCAATTATGCAGTAACACATCTTTGGGTATGGCAGTCAAATCTAATTGGTCTTCCAAATTATTGGCACACTATTTAAGGATTAGTAGTATGTGCTCATGTTTCATTATCAGAACTACATTGATGGGAAAAACCATAACATTTCAGTTTCTCATGCAGTGTCCTGCCCTAGGATGAAACAAAACCATCAATTAAAATTGTAGGTGGGGGCAAGACTATTGGGGGAAGGGGAGAATGTAACTTTTTTACTAGAGGCGGGATGAATTACCATACATGATTTTCAATTTTGGTCACGCTGGCCTCACGGCACAAAACCATGTTAAGAACACCCCATGGCACCTCTTGAAAATTCTTCCTTAAAATTTCAGGCTGTACCTTCTTTAAAGGGGTGAATAAAAAGTAGGGTCCCAAATGGATTTTGAATAGATGTTGTGTTCAGACTCTGGCTTAAAATATTTTAAGTGCAGCAAACATGAATAATGGATCCCTAAAAAAGAGAAAGATTGCAAAGCCATCAATGATTTCTCTGCATTTTGAGTAACATACTGTACTCTACTGGATACATTGGATTTACAGTAACATGTAACACTACCGTAGACATTGAAGATTTTAATCCATTCAACCGGGTGCCTATTCAGTTGCCAGACATGCATTTTACAAGTACTTAACAAACCATTTTTGTGCAATTAATTTTGAGCGCTTCTATGCTACAATATGTGCCTAAGGCACGCAAGACTTGCTTAAGGCCATTTGGCATCTGAAATAGTACCACAGCATGATCTGCGTATAGGAGGCCTGGAATATGTGTACCCTTCAGTTTCAAGGATTATGAGCTGGATTACTCATCTTGGCCAACAGAAAATTGATATAAACATTAAACAATAGTGTCATCTATATGCATCCCTGACTAAACTGTCTGCCAATAATCATATTCTTGATTTAATGGTCCTGAAGACTGTGCCTAATGTTTTAACTAGAATTCTCCTAGTGTTTATATGTAAGCAGAAGCTGGCATCTACTGTATTTCGGGTAGAATTCTTAAGTTTACACCATGATTTAAATTAAGAAATACATTTTTAAAAGAAACTGAAATCATTAAAAGTCACATGATCCTGGCTTAAAAGCATACTTTTTGACCATATGCTGTAAAATGAGTGTATGGACTAAAATCAAACAGCCAGCTAAACTATCAAGCCTCTTCAGCCAAAATTGTCCCTGATTCATCCTACTCTAGGAATTGATTATATAAATGCCTATCATACAATGTCCTCATTATGCTAAAAAAGTTAATAGGCTGATAATTAGCAGGCAAATCCTAGTTTTCCTTTTTTTATATAGATAAGAACTATCAAAGCTAAATCTGAACAGGGAGTCAAAGCAGGAGTCCACCAGTTAAGAGTATTCTGAAGAATTTCTGCAGTGATGTATTCGTTTCCCTGGGGTCTTAAGGCTTGAGATGTTTAATTAAATCTACTGTTTCTGAGCCTGTTAGAGGGGTTCAGTGTGGGAACACCCTCCCATTGAGTTCCAAGTCGGCTCAGCTGGTTCTTCCTGAATGACTTAATATGACTGAATAGGTCCTCATATGCTAATACTAATAAAAAGATGGAGAACAAGAAGGACTGTTATTCGGATGGGAAAATGGTGCCAAACGACAGACAAAATTACTATGATTTCCTGAAAGCCTGCTTCTTCTTGACTCAACTCAATGCTTTTACTGCTGCTTCAGAATCAATAAATCCTGGGACAGAATATGAAACTGGATCATGTTTATTTTTTCTACTTTTTTTCTAAATGCCTTCTATAGCAGTTGTGATGAAACCAAAGTTAGGTGATTGTAGGTAACCTTCTGTACAGGTATAATACTGATTGCATAACTGTAATAATTTGACAGATTAGTCCCCCCCTACACAAGCCAAATCAAATTTAAGAAGGAGCTTCCAATGTGTTTTAGAACCCAGGTTATTTCTGAGATGCTGTCCACTTCATGAAAATTAACCCTCTATCTGTATTTGTAAACCTTGTAACCTGTTTTAAACCAAGGGCAGTATAATTCAGTGTAAAATCAACTATATACTTTCATTAGGGTAGTTAGCTCCCCTTTGCACAGTGCCTTCACTTAAACGGAATTAAATCTCATCCTTGCTTAACAATGACTGGAAATTTCCCTGGAATAAATTGAACAATTCTGCACTAAACTGCGGCTTCTGGCATCAAATAGGTCCAAAGTTTGTTCAAATCTTAGCCAGAAGCAAAAATGGGTTACTGTTATCATGTAATTGCTTTGCATGGTTCACTGCCTCTTGAGGGCAAGAGAATCTTCTCATATGTTTCGCCATAGCTTTTTACAATTGTAGGTTATTGTTATTATGTCCTCAATTTTCACCCCAATATCATATGATTTTGGCAAATGCTGGTAGTGATGCAAAACATTTCAAAGTTGAAATAAACAGAAGCAAACTGCATATTTCCAAATAAATAAGCTCAAATATCTAATCTACAATTTGGACTGACAGAATAGCCAACTTTGGAAAGTACACTTTTGGCAAGAGCTACCATGTCTTGGCTGTAACTTCCAGACTGGGCTGCAAATTTCCAGACAACCACTAGATGGTAGCAAAGAATGTTATCCATACTTCTGCTGCCATCTAATGGTTGTCTTGTTTTGTACAGATAGGGTAGCCCTTACTTTGTCTGAGATAAATGGCTTCTTCACCCTGTCATTCAAATTTCACAACAGGCTACTATAAGCTAATTTGTCAGCAAGTATACCGATATTAGTTGGCTAGAATAAGTTTCTTTAAAAATGAAATGTCTCATTGTTGAACAGCTTTTGATTTTTCCAACAAGCTATCTCATTAGGTTGTGCAGAAGTGGAGTGGAAGATAGCAATGAAAAGAGATTAAGAAAAGTTTCTTTTGTCTTTATTGCATACAACAATAACATTAATAATGCTCTTAAAAAGAAATGTGTGTATATATACACACACATGTACACACAAAGAAGCTTTGTTTCTTTTTGAAAGCGTTATTAATATTAAACCTACAGCCTTAGAGAATACATATTCCCTAAGGCCGTGATGGCGAACCTATGGCATGCGTGCCACAGGTGGCACATGTAGGCCTCTCTGCCAGAACGTGAGCCCTTGCCCCAGCTGAGCTGTATATAGATCCAACAGGAACAGGAAGTGCCTCACAGGAGCGGACAGAGGTAAATCCTGGAGAGGCAGGAAATGCATCACTGAACAACGGACATAAATGCTAGCGAGGAATAAAGCTGCATACAAGGCAGACATAACACCTGTAACAACATAGCCATGCAGGGGGATCGGGGGGGGCAGTACCCTCCTGTGCCCCCTTTTTTGCTCCCAGGAAGCTTCAGGAAGGCCTGCTAGGCCCAAAATGGGGCATTGTACACGCATGTGCACGG